>CM067374.1:68781829-68926155 GCA_034401795.1 Chaetoderma sp. LZ-2023a
CAGGGTTTACCCATCAGAGCCCAGAGTGGTGTCTCTGTTAGCCATCCTCAAGAGTTTTCGAGTGGGAAACCACATTCAAGGCGAGGCGGTTCCTTCAGATGCTGGGCATAATGGTCTCCATGGAGCAGGTTATCCCGTACGATGCTCTAATGCGAAGACCTATCCAGTTGTATCTGATGTCTCTGTGGAAACAGAGAACAGAACCCCTGTCAAAACTGGTGCCAGTTTTGGAGCCGATAATATCGCATCTGCTATGGTGGAAACAGCGTCAGAATCTCCTAATAGGGGTTTCGCTGCACCTACCCCACCCCCAGCTGTCCGTTTACACGGATGCATCGCTGGAAGGGTGGGGTGCCTGCCTGGGAGAACCAGGTCTCGGGCACATGGACTCTCCCGGAGAGTCAGCTGCATATCAATCTGTTGGAAATGATGGCAGTGGAACTGGCGTTGGAAGAGTTCCTTCCGATGATCAGGGGCAAGGTGATATTGATACGGTCGGTCAATTCAACAGTAGTATCATATATAAATCGCCAAGGCGGGACCAGGTCGCCCACTCTGTGTATCAGGGTGTGGCACTTGATTCAATGGTGCAGGAATTACTCGGTTGTTTTGAAAGCAGCTCGTATTCCTGGCCGATTGAACATTCTGGCGGATGCTTTGTCTCGCAGACAGAGAATCCTGCCAACAGAATGGTCCCTCAACCCTCCAGTTCTGCGACGGATCTTCGAGCATTGGGGCAAACCCAACGTGGACTTGTTCGCCACAAAGGAAAATGCTCAAATCATGACATATGTCTCGCCGATTACAGATCCAAATGCCGTCGATACAGACGCTCTGCGATAAGCTGGAGAGGGATGCACGCTTACGCGTAACCACCCACCATTCTTCTACCGAAGGTTTTGGTGAAGGTCAGGGAGGAACCGTGTCTGGTCCTGCTAATAGCGCCGTATTGGCCGAGCAGGGCGTGGTTAACGGATCTTCTAGATCTGCTGGTGGAAAATCCTGTGCAGTTGCCCGAGATTCTGAACATAATCTCCCAGGCCAAGGGACGCTTCCTACACGAGCGTCCCGAGATGTTCAATGACTGCGTGGATGTTATCAAACAACGTTCCACGTCGGAAGGCTTTTCTCGACAGGCTGCTGATTTCATCGCGGCTGCGAGAAGTAGGTCAACCTTCAAGTCATATAACAACAAGGTTAACAGATTTGCAGACTGGTGTGAAGAAAAGGGTATTGATACCTTTCAATCCACTATCAGCAAATAGCAGACTTTCTCTCTGTGAGCTGTTCTTTTGAGGACTAGCTCCTGTCACAGTTGCTGGATACAAGTCAGCTTTGGCATCATTTATCCCTTGTCTAGCCAACAGGGATAGTCCAGAGGTGGCCCAGTTAAATGTGATGTTGAGGGAATGAGCAATCTCCCGACCGAGACAACCGGTAGTCATTCCAGCCTGGAGTCTATCTTTAGTGCTTAATGTACTGGCCAAGCACCCTTTCGAACCGTTGCGTTCGGCTAGTCTAAAGCATTTGACTCTAAAGGCGGTTTTTCTATTGGCGGCTTCCTCAGCTAGAAGGCGCAGTGAGATCCATGCGCTTTCGGCAGAGAGGAACCGATTTATTGTTTCTGGAGAAGGTCTGCGTCTTCTGCCAAGAGCAGAGGTTATGTCAAAGAACCAATCTTTGAGATATCCCGGCAAACCGATCATTATACCGAAGTTAACTAGGTTTGATCGTGATGCCAGTGTCTGGTGCCCGGTCCGTGCTTTGACTAAGTACAAGAAACGGACTGACTCGTTACGGTCGAACGATAGACATCTGTGGATCTGCCATAAAAAGTCTTATGGCGCCGCATCCATGGATACTATCTCTCGGGTGGTCGAATGCATTCAGACTACTCACGAGATGGCGACTGGGCACCAGGTGCAAGGCGTAAGGGCAGACAATGTCAGAGGAATAGCCGCCTCGACCGCCCTTTACAATGGTGTTCCATTATAGGACATCATGGCCGTTGCACAATGGCACTGTGAGTCCTCATTCACGGATTACTATATGAGGGATGTGTCAGACTCAGCCAATCCACTCGCTTTAGCTGTTTTGAAACGATAGTTAGTGACCACACTGCTTTTCCCCTTTTCTCACTTCGGTAAGAAAAGAACCTAAAGCAGGCATGGTCAGGCGAGAGGATGTCAACCAGATTGTGTCACTGATGGCCGAACCGGTGAATGGTTGTAGGCGGTACGTCTGAAGTCCTGTTATCATAAGGTAATTCAACAAGTGAGAGTTTTTTGTATTATGTATATGTATCATGTTCATTCATCGTATATATTCATGCTCATTCCCAGGCTAATACAAGCGATATGCAGGGAGTAGTTAACCCTCTTGGCATATTGGTGTTTTCAGGCGAGATACATGTTCGTTAGTTCTCTCCCTTTTCTTAGGAGGAAAAAGGGGGGGGAGCTGTGACGCGAATGTGATTCGGTTCCGTAAACTTGACGGTCCTTTTTAGGTCTCCGTTAGTCAAGTTTTGAAGTCTAAAATCTTTCTCCAAGGGGCAAAATTAGCATGTATGGCTTGCCCCTTCCCACCAGGTTACTGATCAAATCTGGTGTATATCAGAAGTAACAGAATGGTGAGTATTGATCGAAGGAGAATGCAGGAAATGTCAATTTCCCTTTCTCCGAGATCTAACAATACTCACCATTCTGTTACGGACCCAGCCTCCCAGCCCCACGGAGGCAAGCCATAGTTTTCTCTTGTTTGGTGGCTATGCAAACAATATGAGCTCTATGGTAAACGGGTACTCGGCTGTTGGGAGCCGAGTACCCGGTTCCCAGGAGTCGGTAAAGCTTTCTAAGTCTATAGTCCTAGAGCCGCTGTCAGAGCCAGCTGTATATCAGAAGTAACAGAATGGTGAGTATTGTTAGATCTCGGAGAAAGGGAAATTGACATTTCCTGCAATTTGGCTTGTAATGTTTTCGTCTATGTCGTTTATATAGATCAGAAATAAAATTGGCCCAAGGACCGATCCCTGAGACACTCCACTCTTTACACTTGTCCAGTTAGATTTCTGTCCATTTATTACGACACATTGTTTCCTATCTGATAACCAATTTGTAATCCATTTGAGTATCTCCCAGTCTATCCCGTGAGATTTTATTTTCTAGCACAGCCTCTGATGCTGGACTTTGTCAAATGCCTTTGCAAAGTCTAACTATATTATGTCAACTGGGTGTCAATTGTCTAATTGGGTAGCAACTTTATCAAAAAATCAAAGTAGGTTTGTTAGTGTGGATAGGCCTTTCCTAAACCCATGTTGTGAATGGTTTATTAAGTAGTTGTTCTCTAGGTGGGCAACGATTTGATTTCTGAGTAATGTTTCTAAGATTTTCCCTATACATGAGGTGAGACTGATCGGCCTGTAGTTATTTGGCTGGTCTTTTCCCCCTTTTTTAAAGATTGGTGTGATGTTGGCTAGTCGCCAATCCACAGGCACTTTTCCAGATCTAATCGATATGATCATAATCTTGGATATAGGGTCAGCAATTTCTTTTGAGGCTTCTCTCAGTACCCTAGGGTGTAGATTGTCTGGTCCCGTTCCCTTATCTGGCTTTAAGTTAGCAAGGGTGGCTGATATTTCTATGTTACACAGTCTGGTTTGTATATTGGTTTGCTTTGGAGTTGGGATGCTGTTTAAGTCTTCAGTCGTAAATACTGATGAAAAGTATTCATTTAATAGCTCAGCATTCTCGAATGTATCTAGAAGGATATTTCCTTCATTATCTTTTAGTGGTCCTACCCTATGTTTTTTGTTTGTTTTTTCCTTACATAAGCATAAAAACTCTTGCTGTCTTGTTTAATTTTGTCTGATAGTTTCCTTTCAAATTTTCTTTTTGCATTTCGGCATGCTGTTGTTGCCTCGTCGAAGGACTTTCTGTACATCTGATAAGTTATTGGCCCTCTGTTGTTTGAAAATTGTTTCCACTTTTTGTATTTTGTACGTACCTTTTTCAGTGCCAGGCGGTCCATCCATTGAGGTTTGTTTGATTTTTTTCGGAGTTTTTGTAGGTAATATGTTTAGTAACTAGTCTATGGTAATTATTTTTACAAATTTCCCAACATTCCTCGGAATCTTTATTCTGGAATAAATCGTCCCATGAGATGAGGATTAGTTTGTTTTTCAGTGTTTGATAGTCCCCTTTGTTATAATCTATAATAGGCTTGATTTTTTCCTCGATTATAGTCTTTGTCACCAAGTCCCACACTATAATGTTATGGTCCAAAGTGCTCACATATTTCTAAGTTTTCAACCATGTTTTCTTCTGTTGTTAACACTAAGTCTAGAATTGCGGATTCTCTTGTAGAGGAGTGAACATGTTGGTGTAGATAGTTGGAGTTCACAGTGTCTAAAAATTTGGCACCCATGGAAGAACTCGAATTGTAGTTTTCCCAATCAATATTGCGGTAATTGAAGTCACCCTAGCCGGCACAGTTACAAGTAGTATATCTGATAGTCCTATAAAACAGTCTAAATCTGATGAAAGTGCCAAAAAGCGTGCAAGTGATTACGAGAAAGAACACATCCGATCATTTCAAGTGTCATGGAAATCTGGTCGGGATTGGCTACAATTTGATAATGAAAGCCAAGTAATGGTATGTGTTCTGTGTATGAGGTATAAATGTAGTGACATTAATTTCGTTAAAGGATGCTAAAGTTTCAGATTAACTAGCATAAAGGAACATGAAAATAGTGATGGTCATCTCATATCTCTTAATGCGGACAAAGCAGAGAAAGCTGCACCAGGCAGCACGCCGATCCAGCAAGGGTTAATGAAAATGGAGGAAAAGGAAATCAACCAGTTGAAAAAATTATTCAGAACAGTATTATCTCGTTAAATCTGAGATGCCTTTTCGGGATTTCACTGGTCTTCTGTCTCTTCAGGATGCTAATTTCATGGACAATCTAAGCCAGCACTATTCAAGTGACAAACAAGCTAGAACGTTTACACAGACAAAATCGCTAAATTAGAACATCTGATAAAACAAAGTGATTAAAACAAAGACTGATGGATCTACAGACAAGGCTGTGATAGAAGAGGAGCTTGTTCTTGTTCGTGCCCTGACAGGTAAATACTTACCTGTGACTAAATTTATATCCCTGGAGCCAGTATCTAAAGCAGATTCGAATGGCTTGCTTGGATGTGTTACAAATGCCTTACAGAGCAAAGTTAAATGTATGGACTGGGTTACTAGAGTTATGCGTATAGCATGTGATGGTGCTGCAGTAAACTTTGGTTGTAGAGAAGGATTGTGTCGCTAAAATTCGCAAAGACATTCCACATCTCACTGGAATAAGGTGCTGTGCACATAGGTTCGAACTGGCTCTCAAAGATGCTGCAAAAAAGTCTAGCATGTGGGACACTAGATATGTTTTTATCAAACTTGTGCAAATTTTATCACTATTCAGTCCTTAACATGAATGGCTTACTGGGGGGCGGCAAAGGTTTCAATATAACTATCCTGTGACCTGTAAACATTTGTGATACACATTGGGCACCATATAGTACAGAGCATTATTAGCAGTTTGTAGAGACTGGAGTGTATTAGTAAACCACCTATCCCAAGTTGCATTAGGAAACAATGACACCACTGCAAAGGCCAAGGGATCACACAAAACTCTTATTTCAATTCAATTTGTGCTCCTCCTGAATGTAGCATGGAGTGTATTAGTAAACACCTATCCCAAGTTGCATTAGGCAACAATGACACCGCTGCAAAGGCCAAGGGATTACACAAAACTCTTATTTCAATTCACTTTGTGCTCCTCCTGAATGTAGCAGTACCATTTTTCAGAATTTGCCGAACGGTTAGTGAGCTTTTGCAAGACAATGATTCTTCAGTGGAGACTGTGTATAATGTGTTGCATTCTAGTAAACTTATGCTGGGCAATTTTAATGTAAACACAGTGGCAAAACAATTCTGTGAGAAAGAGCTTGAAGTTTCTGATGGAGGTGTAAAATACAAAGGTATACAGCTTATGTAGCAGTTTATGGAAATGAAGACATCAGTACCTTGAGGGATCATTATGATGAATATCTCACTGCCAAGGGATATGAAGTTTCTAAGATGGATGTTAAGTGGGTGGAGCTGTCAGAGCAATAAGTCCTTCTGCTAGTGCAATGCCTCCAAATCTTGTTACTGCTTCAAAGAGTGGTATCTTGCTTTCTGGCAGAAAGTTTTACAGTCGCATTAGCTCAGAATATCCTAACATACTGGCTTTAGTGAGAATCATGCTTGTTTTGCCAGTCCATTCAGCAGAGGCTGAGCGTGGGTTTTCTTTGATGGCCAGAGTAAAGACTGACTGGAGATCAAGATTACGACCTACCACCAGTGATCTGATGACAATCAAATGGGATGACACTAATATGTCAGATTTTGATCCAAATCCAGTAATAAACAGATGGTGGACAGATTCGAAAAAGAAACAGCATTTTACCAAGCAGTGTGGGCCTCGAGACCAGCTGGAGCCGGGTCAATCCACCAGTGGTTCTGACACTCAGTCTCAGTCTGTCTCACTCACAGGACATGTGGAAGTAGAATCCCCTAATGAAGTAGACAGTGATGAAGAGCTCATGCTTGTCAGTGATTATTTTAGTGGTGATGTAGTTGACAATATTTAAATAGCTGCTGCTGCTATTAGAAACTAACCTAAAGATGATATGATTTAACAATTATTAATTGTTAAATCACATCATCTCGAAGTTAGTTTCCAATTTATATAGCTAATTCAAAGTGATTTGCTTAAACTTTTAATTGTTAAATTTATTTGATTTACTTGTTAATCATTCTGGGTAGAGTTAAATTAACTCAACCAAATGTGATTAACAAGTAAGTCAAGTTGTTAATAAACTTTGTAAGTAATAATTATATAATAGTAAAACCAAAAGGACCGGCATGAATAAGTTACAACCAGTGACAGAAATATCAAATTGAAAAAATAAAGTAAAACAGAAAACTTGCTTGTTTGATGTAATTTTAATATTTAGTACATGTAAACTATACGGTCCTGGTTACAGAGTAACTGCAAAGTCAGTGAGACAGTTTGTATTTGTAATGTTCTAAACTTGAGGCTTCACATATATGTAATGTTCATGAGACATCAGATTAACAGATTTGTTTTTCAATCAACCTCCTGTAATTGTTGTTTGAAATATATCACATGCTCCTGCAACAGAAAACGATTTCGCTAATCACACAGGCAAAACGATATAATTGCAATTTGGCAGTCAATTTGATTCAAAAAGCCTTTATCATTATTTTGCATCAATTCATCTATACAAAATACAAGAAAAGGACTTTAATGGTAGAAAGTAGAAAGTGGATAATTTTCTTCTGTTTGAAAGTTTGAGCCACTCTTGCTAATATATTGTAATTTTTTCATTAACATTTTGCGAGCAACCCAAGTTTCTGAAGAGCAACCCAGAATTACTGTGCTGGTTGGCTGTGGGCAACCTCATGATTTTCTTAATTTCATACCCTGTAATGAATACACCATTTTGCATTAAAACTTAGAAAGATAGGTTTGACTTTACTATGTGCTTTGTACTATGGTATGCGCTTTGGATATTTTCAGTATAGTGGAGAAAGGTGAGGAGAACTGCCAGGAGCTGATTGAAGCACACAAGACATGTATGCGCAAGATGGGTTTCAAAGTCTAGCATCCAAGTGGATCTCAATCTGTTCATAGGAACAAGGTAGCCTTTGTATAGTTAACACTTAACCCTCGAATTAAAGGGTTAATGGTCGTCCATGATGTCTTCAATTGTCTTGGGAAACATTCATCTGTGGGCTAAGAAAAGAGTATATTTTTTAATTTACCACTGAAATGACTGGCTTGAAAGCTGAGCCAGTCATTTCAGTGGTAAATCTTCAACAATAATCTTCTCCTGGTCTGCAAATGGCCATTTTCTATGTCCATTTGGCAAATTTTGTTACTTGATTGACTGACACCAAACCTGCCGGTATTCAAAATTTGCATATTAACATCTAATATTGCCATTGTGAAAAAAAGTTTATTCGATGGTAAACACCACAGGTGTTATGATTTTCCATATTCACTGTAAATATATATCACTAGGTGCTTCACCCCAGAGCTTCAGTGAGGCCCAGCATAACCGTCTTCACCCGTGGCAAACTACACCCGTATGAAAATATTACCAGGTACCGGTACTTAGCATTTTGATCTTCGTTTTTCTTTCTCAAATCACACCGTCCTGCTGTCCCGTTTAAATGTCTCTGACCAATTCTGGGGTGTGAGTATGTGCATGATTTATATGATTCAGTTAAGGGAGAGAGTATAAACTTGAAGGAAGATGCTGTCTTAAAGTCCGGTCTTTCGTCATACTGCTCCGTTGATACTCACAGTTTAAATCAAGAATCTCTCACCACTACCACGAGCAGTTGTTGGATCTGCATAAAATTGATTGTGGATCCTCAATTATGAAAATAAACAAGACAGTGTCAGCCAATCAGAATCCAGCTGACAGGCATGCATCTTAACTGCCAAAATACCCAATGATTACAATCAGCGGAATGAAATCAAGAGAGGCAATTCACTATGAAATGGCTGCAATTAAGGATTAAATAACCTCCTGGCTTGCTACTTCGGAAGTTAAGTTTTTCGAACATGATTTGATGCAGAGATCAATGCCCATATGAGTGCTTTAGCCCTTTAAAACCACTGTGATGTCAATATCCTATATTTTACTGTGTCGATTGCAAAGAAACTGATGTAGACAGCACCATCTTACACCAAATTTGTTGACAAATGAACATCAGTTCATCTTTTAATTTAATTTGAAAATTAAATATTTTGACATCAGAGTGATAAGGATTAAACTAAATATTACAGGAGTAGTACAGCAAATGACCAGCTACTAAAGAGGTGTCCTCATTATGCCCCTTGTTTAGTTTTCACGGGAAATCACTCTGCATATATAACTACTCAAGAGAGGTCGCTCTCCACATCAAAATAAAAGCAATTAAATAGAGATAACACTTAAGATCACTTGTCTGAGAGCCCAGGTGAATTAATGATAACATACTTACTCAGCACATTTTGTTTTATTTTGAGATATTCAGAGTCAGATGATATTGAAATTCCATTAATTATTCTTTGGAACAAGTGTTCTCAAGCGTTTCTGTTTATAAATGCTTTCAATGTTGCTTGATAGCTTTGACACACTCAGATTTCAGCTAAAACTGTTTTCCCAGCAACGACAGAATATGACATCAGCATACAGTATATGGATAGGATGTCACCCATGTTGAGTCATTGTCGACATAGAACACCAAACTGTCACTAGCGCAGTGGCCTGGTCGACCCACATTGGCACAAGTTTACAGCTATATCCATTACATCTATCGCTACTTTAAGAACCACAGGCGCAACCATAACCCTTTAAAAGCCAGGCCAACCAAAGCGGACTTCTGCAGTCTTGAGAGATAGCCATTTGCAGGCCAGGAATACTATTTTTGAAATTTTACCACTGGAATGACTGGCCTTGTGAATTAAAAAAAATAAATTGATTTGGTCTGATGAATCAAGTCCTAGGGCCTAGGCCTGCATTTAGAACATGTGTGTCTACCATGCCCATAATATAAACAAGAGGCCCAAGGGGCCTGTGTCGCTCACCTGGAGCATTATGCATTTTTGTCACAATTGTTGGTGGGTGGTTTAGGAGTAGTCTTCTAAATGAGTTTGTGGATATTTTTGCAAGTCCAATATGGCCGCCAAACACGCTACATTTTGATTGGTCCACTGCAGCCATGTTTCTGATGTAGCGCCTTCCCTTGAAAAAAATTTAATGGCACTCCGTGCCTAATCATATCTCCTAAGTTTCGGCCCAATCCGCTCAGTGGTTCTGGAGTCACTTTGGCAAAAATTGGTTTAAATGCAAGATGGCCACCAAACCATTTGGCCAATTAAGTTCCCTTGAAACAAACTTGGTGCAGCTCTTGCCCTAGATGATATTTCATGCATTTTGAATTGATCCCCCAAGCTGTTTTAGAGAAGATTTTTAAGACATTTTAAAGCGGCCAGTTTTTTTGACGGGTCAACTTCTCTTGAACAAACTTTAATTACCCTTAGTCCTTAATCATATATCACAAATTTCGGCCTGATCGCTTCAGCGGTTCTAGGGAAGAAGTCGTTTTTGCGAAAACGAGGTCATCCAAGATGGCCGCTGAACCATTTGGTCAATCAAGTTCCCTTGAACAAACTTGGGTCAGCTCTTACCATAGATAATATTTCATGAGGTCTGAATTGATCCCTCAAACGGGTTTGGAGAAGATTTTTAAAGACATTTCTAAAAAAATCAACCGAAATCCAGGATGGCCACCGGCCAAATTGGCCGATCGGCTTCGTTTGAACAAAATGGAATCTCTATGCCCTAAGGATGCTTCCTGCCAAATATAATTGAAATCGGCCCAGCAGTTCTCGAGAAGACATTTTAAATTTCCCATTGCTTTAGTATGGGCGCTTTTGGCGGGAAAATGATCCGAGATGGCCCCCAAACCATTTATCCGACAGTTTCGAAAATTGCAAATTTTAGATCAGGATACCCAAAAGCCTATACAAAACCAATTTCGGCCTCAAAATCCATCAAATAAAAAAATCCAAAATGGTCGCCAAACATGCTATATTTTGATTACCGTTTAAATTTGACTAAAGGACGCAGTTTTTTTGTCAAAATACATGTACTAGAAAGAGGGGTGCGTCCTATAATCAAGAACATTCCTTCCGCACATTTTTGGGTCAAAATCTTTCTTAGAAAGTCACAGATTATACCACGGAAATTGAACTAAATGTTACCATAAACAATTTGCGCCGCCTGACGACTATGTTTAATGTATACTCCAAAAACACCAAGCGGAAGTGAAATTATTAAATTGGTGCGCCTAAATATCACTTATTACATCAAAATTAATCCAGAATTTGACATAAAATGGCGTCGAGAAAAGCTACGTGTATAAATCATGTGATTCGCCTCCAATCGCAAAAGATCTTTATTCTAATTAGAGCGAGTATTCGGATCTAAATATTCTGGACTCTGAAATTGCTATATATCATCATTGCACAATAGGAACTGAATGTTCCCGTACCCGTTTGATAATCAACTCCCGTTAGCGTATAAGATTACACAGCGCCCCCAATCACAAAAGAGCCAGATAACCAACTCCCGTTAGCGCATAAGATCACACAGCACTTCCAAACGCAAGAGTCATTACAACTAGTGACCATCTGAATATTCCCATACCCGTTTTATAACCAACTCCCGTTAACGCCTAAGATTACACAGCGCCTCCAATCACAAAAGAGCCAGATAACCAACTCCTGTTAGCGCATAAGATCACACAGCGCCTCCAAACGCAAAAGAGCCATTTACAATCTGTTTCTATCACACGATTTCTATGTTTTGAAGGAGACATTTTATGCCAAAATTAGATTGATTTTGATGTAATAAACAATCTTTATTGAAGATACACGATATTTAGGCGGTCCTATTTAATAATTTCTCTTTCACCATGATAATTTTTAGTCATGCATTAAACATAGCGCTGAGTGATGGTTATTTTTTATACCAATTTTCGATTTGTTAAAGGTACGTTTTTTCTAAATTTAACAGCGTCTTATACTTGAATACAAGAGTTTTTTGGGCGGATTTTGGTCAAATTTGGGACAGCGTCCTATATTCAAGGGCGGCCTTTAGTCGAGAAATTACAGTAGTCCACCGCGGCCATGTTTTGATGGATTAACTTCTCTTGAACAAACATTAATGACCCTTGGGTCAGCTCTTTCCCTAGATCATATTTCGTGAGTTTGAATCGATCCCTCAAACGGTTTTGGAAAAGATTTTTAAAGCCATTTCTAAAAATTGGCCGAAATCCAAGATGGCCGTCGACCAAATTGGTCGATCAGGTTCGTTTGAACAAACTTGAATCTCTATGCCTTAAGGATGCTTCCTATCAAATATAATTGAAATCGGCACAGCAGTTCTCGAAAAGAAGACATTTTAAATTTCCCATTGCTTTAGTATGGGAGCTTTTGGCGGGAAAATGATCCAAGATGGTCGCCAAACCATTTATCCGACAGTTTCAAAAATTGCAAATTTCACATCAGAATACCCAAAAGCCTATATATAAAAACAATTTCAGCCGCAAAGTCCATCAAATAAAAAAATCCAATATGGCCGCCAAACATGCTATATTTTGATTGGCCCACAGCGGCCATGTTATTTGACGGATCAACTTCTCTTGAACAAACTTTACTGGGCCTTCGTCCCTAATCACATCTGCCAAATTTTGGCTTGATCCCTTCAGTGGTTCTGGAGAAGTCATTTTCGCTAAAACTAGGTCAACCAAGATGGCCACCAAACCATTTGACTAATCAAGTTCCCCTGAACAAACTTGGTTGAGCTCTTGCCCTGGATCATATTTCATGAGGTTTTGTTCAATCCCTCAAGCGGTTTTGGAGAAGATTTTCAAAGACGTTTCTAAAAATCGGCCAAAATCCAAGATGCCAGGATTGGCTTCATTTGAACAAACTTGGATCCCTATGCCCTAAGGATGCTTCCTACCAAATATAATTGAAATCGTCCCAGGCGTTCTTGAGAATAAGTCATTTTAAAGGAAAAGTTGACGGACGGCCGGTTGCCACGACAGGCGAGGTGAGCTAATAAATGTCTACATGTATATAGTGATAGAATATACCATACATGGCAATTGGAAACTTGCATAATTTTGTTTTCTATCCTCAGAACAAAATTAATCTTATACAAGCATCTATGTGATATGGTGGCAGAGAAATGCCTGATTGCAGTGTGATGATCAAGAAATCCAGACTACCAATCATCTACAACTCATGCTACAACTCATGCTGTGTAATACAGTAGTTTATTTCCTGGAATTGGTTACAAAAGACGCTGTCATCGCCAGGCTAGGTTATCGCACTCGATTGACACGCTTTAGCTGGAGCAGACTGTTGGTGCAGAAAGGGTACTATGACATGTATTACATAGTGTGAATATTTACCTATTAATATTTGTATGGTATGTTTAAGTTTTAATTGAATCTCTAGTTTCTGGTAAAATTTCTAATGTCAGTTTAAATTTAACTTTATAATTTGCATGGAATACTGATATGCTCACTTACCGCAGAGCACTACCTGCATTGCGTGAACATTCAAAATCTAAATATTTTAGAATTTGATTCACAACTTCTATATCTTGTACATAAAAAGTTTAATTAAACTATTTGAATCATTCCAAATGGAATGATGCATTCTCTGAATAATTGGCTTAATGTTTGAGATGTACATACATGTGTACATTGTACATTCAAGTGTGCCCTTGAGCAAGTCACTTAACTCTGCGTTGCTCCAGTTGACCTAGCTGTAAATAGCATGTAGCTCTCTGTGCGCCGTTTGTGGCTGCCAGGCTTAGACTGTCAAATGAACAGGGAGCATGCAATCACATGGAGTTGAGTGTAATATAAATGCGCTATCTAGATCTATATTCAAGCATAGGTGGAACTGATCAAATAAGTTATATACAGTAAAAAGTAATTTCTTAGATATTTTTTGTAGCTTATCCACTCTAAGAAAACTTTCATTAAACATTCTCTTCATTTCTGATATTTGGGCATTCAGTTTGAGCGTGGACGCTACAATACAGTGAGGTTCATAAATAGGTTAACATGTTTCCAAAACAGAAACGTGTTAGTAATGAGTTAGTAAGAAATGTTCTGTTGAATATTTTGAACATACTTGGATTGACATAGGCAGCAATGTCTTCCAATCCAATTCTGTTCAAAATATTCAACTGTGCGTTTTAATCAGTTTGTTAAGTTATTTCTGAACTGACTGTAGCATGGTATTAGCTGGTTGTGGTGAGATGAGAAACCTTTGCTAGATAATGGTATCTTTTAACCCTTACCACTCTGATGTCAAAATTTTTAATTTTCAAATTATATTAAAGGATGAACTGGTGTTAATTTTTTCTACAAATTTGGTGGAAGATGGTGCTGTCGTATACGTCATAGTCCACCAAGATTGTTGGAAAGTGTACACCAGTTTCTCTTCTATTGAGACAGGAAAAGACAAACTATTGACATCGGTGTGTTACGGGTTAATGAGTCATCCCGGTCAAAACCAGCCTCTGCAATCGTCTAGAGGAATGTTCATTTACATGTCAAGTGAAGACTATTTTTTAAATTTACCAATCAGTCATTCCAGTGGTTACTTTTCCAAAATGGTCTTCTGTTGGCCTGCAAAGGGATATTTTCAATGGGAAGGTTTAAATAGTGTGTCTACTATGGTATTTTGGTGCTTGTTCATTAATATGTTATGAGCCAAACGTATGGAAATCGTCACCTGATTACTAAATAGTAATCTATTAATGATTGCCTTAGAATTGAGATTCTTTACTCTGTACAAATATTACGTTGCATATTTTAAAATAGTAGAATAGAACCCGCTTCAATTGAAATTATTTTCAAAATAATCAACAGCTTTTCTGTATGGTTTCCATGAAACTGATATATATATATATATATATACTTAGCCTCTGAATTGAAAGAGACATGGTTTAATAACACAGAAATATACAGCTAGAAAACAGGATTTGAGGTGTAGAAACTCATGGAGCTGATTGTGAGTCGGTTTGTCAAGTTATCCTGAAGTAGCCAAACTAGAAGAAAATATTCTTAACCATTTAATGGTCAAATTTAGTCCATTTGCAGGCCAAGAGAAGACAATTTTTGAAAATTTACCACTGGAATGACTGGCTTGGTTATCAAGCCAGGCATTCCAGTGGTAAATTTCCAAAAATAGTCTTGTCCTGCAAATGGACATTCCTCAATACCACTGCAGAGGCCGGTCTGCTTGACCATTAAAGGGTTACGCATTCAGTGACAATCGTCTTCACTGAAGCCACCATTTTAGTTTGATATTGGCACGCGCCATTGTTTAGGATTCTATTGTATTCACGCTTGCTCAATGCTCATTATAAAACCATTCTCATAATGATAATGATAGGCATTGTACATCTAACGTGAACAGAGCGGCATTGATAGCATGTAGCAAGAGTGTAGTTCAATACTAATTATGTATTTTCCATGGTATAAGTGAAATGTGCGAGGCTAAATATTTTTTATAACAAGCTGCCGATGATATTAAGAACAATTTAACGGAAGCCTTTGGCTGCAATAATTGTCGGTCAGCTTGTTATAAAAATATTTAGACGAGTACATTTCTTTTGTGCCATAGGAGCAGCTCCACTCACTATGGCATTATGGGAAGGGTTTTATAATGAGCACTATGCAACAGTGAAGATAATATTATCTTAAATAACTCGCCTTCAAATATCAAACTAATTTTAAATGGCGTCAATGCTTCATCAGGATAACTTTAATACATATAGATACTGCTTTCTACAGATGCTGTTATTGTTTTGATTGCTGTCTATCAAATCCCCGAGTCCGGGTTCCATTCACGCCATATATCTAGGCTGGGTTATATTTCAGTCTATTATTGGTAACTTCCCCAGTTTTATACTGGTACCCATTTATACTCCTGGGTGGAGAGAGGCGACGAGGAGTGAAAGAGATTGCCTATGTTTCCACCGATTGTTCGCAGGCCACGGAAATGACACATTCCTGTGGTCCGGGGAAAGCACTTTTTACTGTAGAGCAACCACCCTTTAACACACTGGGGGGGGGGGGGGCAACCTAGAAAATCATGGTGAGGATTTATTTAGTCTGTTAACCCTTTAACACTCAAATTTGTTCAAGAAAATGTCAATTTTCTCATAGAAAAATGTCCATTTGCAGACCAAGAAAAGACTTTTTGAAAATTTACCAGTGGAATGACTGGCTCGGTTATAGAGCCAGTTATTCCAGTGGTAAATTTTCAAAAATAGTCTTCTCTTGGGCTGCAAATGGACATTACTGAAGACCACTGCAGAAGCTGTTTTTGGCTGATATGAGTGTTAACGGGTTAAATGGCTGAGTTGGTATTCACAAGGATTCTGTAGTCTGCACAGCTTACAAAAATACACATTTTCAACAGAATTAAATTTAGAGAAATAGGGCTACCTGGAAATACAGTCGGGCAACCTAATTTAAATGGTGTACTTGCCCCTGGGGACAGCACAATATTTTCCTAATATTCAACCCCTGGCTCGTTTGACATTTGAACCCCACCCGGCTGATTACCAGTCGATCGCGCTAACACCCTGGCCAATCGTCTCCCCTTTTCTACAGTTGCTCCCAGCTTAGTAGGCTAACAAGCTTTTTAGGGTTACATGCACCTTTTATACTAACTAATTAGTATGTATTATTCAGAAAGTGCTCTTTAAATATAGGTTATTTATAATAATCAAGAGATTAATAAATTGTCTATTATCTTATTCACAGAATAATGTGTTCCTTCTTTCTCTGACCTCAAAATACAGGGTAATGGAACATGAAGAGATCCATCTCTAGCTATACCACGCACACTTTTTACGCATGTTGGAATTGATTTGAAACTTTAAAACCGGAATTCACAGCATCTAAATCTCCAAGTGTAAGCCGTTGAATTTTTCTAACCGAATTTGAACTGGGGCTGTGCAACTGCCAGTCAAATTAGTTTCAAAATATTCAGCAGAATGTTTTTCAAATTGTAAATTCAACCGGAGATATATGACTTTATGATTGTGACGTCAGCTAACGAGTGACCTAAGTACTTAATTGACATCAGATACTTGAGTGAGAGATCAGATCTCCCCATTCAATGATCCAGATATGATCTAAGACCCCTTAAAGTTATCCTGAAGCAATAACATTAGGAAAATAGAACATTTCAGTGACGCCTGTCTTCTGAGCCACCATTTTACTTTGATTTTTGTAGCCACTGCCATTATCTTGAATTCAATTGTTCTTGCTGTCGCGCCATGTCCAGTATAAAACCATTCCCGTAACGCTAATAAAAGTCAGTCTACTGTTGGCCTCCGAGGTGAGCTGATCTACCTGTGTAGCGTGTAGTAAGTGTATAGTAGATTGACTCTAAATGTGTATTTCCTATAGCAAACGTGAAACGTGCTAAGCTAGATATTTTTTATAGTAATTTGACTGATGGCAGCAACAACTTTCCTTCAAATTATTTGCAAAATAATCGCCAGAAAATGCAAGTTCTACTACCTAATGTTTAGAAAATGATTTGACTGAAAATCATTGCTGCAAAAACTTTCAGCCAGAATGTTGTCAAAATAATCAGTAGGACTATCAATGTAATAACACATTCTGACGGTATTTCAAACAATTCGATTGACAGTCGTTGCTGACGAAATCAGCAACAACTATCAAATTATTCCCAGAATAACCATTGCCAGGTTTTCAATTTGGTAAGCTAACATACTATGTACGTACAATTCTGTAGACCAGTGTCGTATACGTTGTCAAGATCAGACGTGAAATATGTTCAAAACTGGTCAGTCAGTAGGTAAGCATATCACTGCATGACAGCTTGTGCAGATGCTTTGCTGACCTGCTCATCTATGTAAATATATTTCCCGGCAGATCTTTATTACGTTTATGACACAGGCCTAGCTAATTGTACAAACATGTATTAGCTAACGATATTGGCAGCTCGACACTAATTATTCTGAGAAGAATTTGATAACGTTGTTACTGTCTTGGTCAGCACTCAGCAGTGACCATCAATCGAATTGCTAGAAATATCTTCAGAGTGTGTTAATACATTGAAAGGCCTGCTGATTATTTTGAGAACAATTTGGTTGAAAGTTGCAGCAATGATTTTCAGTCAAATTATTTTCAAAACGTTAGCTGGTATTGTCTGCTGATTATTTCGCAAATAATTTGAAGGAAACTTGGTGCTACTATCGCCAGCAACAATTACCAGTCAACTTGTTATATCTACGCTAGCACTTTTCAAATCTACCATAGAAAATACACAATTAGAATCGAACTACTACACACTTACTACACGCTATGTTGGTAGATCCGCTCACCTCGGAGGCCAACAGTACAATGACTAGCATTAGCCTTACGGGAATGGTTTTATACCGAGCATTGGGCAGAAGCGAGAACAATAGAATCCGAAATAATGGTGCCTGCAAATATCAGAGTAAAATGGCAGCTCAGAAGAAGACGATCGTCACTGAATTTTTCAAAATATTTTCTAATCTTAATGCTCAGGATAACTTTAATGATCAAGCAAGTACAAACCGGAATGTCCATTTGCAGGCCAAGAGAAGACTAATTTTGAAACTTTACCACTGGGCTGACTGGCTTGATTACGACCATATGACCTAGACATGCCTGTCCCAATTATTGAGCGAGTCTGTCCACTGCTAAAAGAAATATTCTCTTAGCATACAAATGGACATTCAATAAGCAAATGTTTAGATTTTTTGGTCCAAATTTGTGAAACCATTAACCCTTTCATGCCTAGGCCGGCCAAGACCAGCCTCTGCAGGGGTCTTGAGAAATGTCCGTTTGCAGGCCAAGGGAAGACTATTTTTGAAAATTTACCACTGGAATGACTGGCTCGATAAATGGGCCAGTCATTCCAGTGGTAAATGTTCAATAATAGTCTTCTCTTGGCCTGCAAATGGACATTAAATAAGTAAATATTTTAATTTTTGGACCAAATTTAGTCATTAAACGATTAAAGAATTAAGCACTAGCAATAGATTCAAATCAAATCTAGACAATAAGATGAATGTCTAGACCATGGAACATTCTGATTTCAGCTCCTCCTCTCTTATAACATCTGATGTTACTTTTTACCTATGTCGCTAGATACAAGGGTTAATGTGAGTACAGAGTGCTTCTTGTTATTGTTGTTCTTTCTTTAACCCTTAATTTTTTTTTTTTTTTAATTTTCTCATAGACAATGTCCATTTGCAGACCTAGATTATTTTTGAAAATTTATCACTGGCATGACTGACTAGTCGTCTCTTGGTCTGCAAGGGGACATTTCTCAAGACCACTGCAGAAGGCATTGGGGGGCTAAATGGTTAAGACGTTTTTAATAACTGGTTCTACTGGATGGATCTCAAAATTTATGTGTAACCTTGTTCATGGGATTCCAAGGAAATATGCCAATTTTGTGGTCAAAAGCTAAAACACAAGAGCTTTCAGCAACATTGTGTTCAAAATAGGCATTTTTGACACATTTTTCAATAACTGGTCCTACTGGAATGATCTTTTCCAGACCTGGATAGATGACTCTTCATGGGGGTTCCAAAGGTGTGTGCCAATTTTGGGGGCAAAATCTAAAGCACAGCTGCTTTCATCAACAATGTTTTCAAAATAGACATTTTTGACACAATATTCATTAACTGGTTTTACTGGAGATTTTTTCCAAACCAGGGTGGGTGTAACAGTGATTTCAAAATATACATATTTGACACATTTGTCAATAATTCTGGTCCCACGGGAGCGATCTCCAAAATAGACACTACCTTATGGCATCACGATTAAAAAAATATATCAATGATGCAGGTGTTGGACAAATTTCTCCTTGTTGGAGACAGTGTTCTTTTAACATGTGTATCAAAGGAGTGGAAAATTATTTCAACTGCAATTTGTTTTCTTCAGATATCTCCACTGTACCGTGTCCATTGTGATCAAACTAAGAACCTTTAACCCTTGAATTTGTTCAAGAAAATTTAAATTTTCTCATAGAAAATGTCAATTTGCAGACCAAGAGAAGACTATTTTTGAAAATTTACCAGTGGTAAGTTTTCAAAAATAGTCTTCTTGGTCTGCAAATGGACATTTCTCAAGACAACTGCAGAAGCCATTTTGGCTGATACGAGTGTAGGGTTACGTATAATATTCGAGTGACCCATTTCTAGCTATACCTCGCCCATTTCTAGATAATTCCACCCACTTTGTATGTGTTTTGGAATCAATTTATATACACCTGTGCAAAAGTTAAGCACCAGCAAAAACAATAGAACGTAGAAACATGATGGTACAACTAGGCTGCCATACTTTTTGTCCCTGCGTTAGCTGACATAATTCCAAGTACGAAATGCACATGCATGCATGACTTCACGCCGCTTGATGTCCGTGCGTGGCGGGAAACAGCACACGTGTTCAGTTATGTAAAAGTCCAGTTTGAGGTGTAGAACATTACATACAGATTTAGGCGACAAGATTAGGGATTTTGTGTTCATGACCGTGGTTTATTTGTACAGAGAGAATTAGCTCTTGATTGTGAACCGCTATGGCAAGACGAAGGTTAAGTGATCGTGTGAAATGGCAAATCATAGGCATGCATACCACTGGTATGTCATGCAGAGAGATTGACAGACAGCTGAACATTAACCATACTGTAATCAGTCGTTTGATTGCAAAACATGGGCAAACTAACGAGGTGAAGGACAGGCCTAGATCTGGAAGACCGAAGAAGACTACTGCCCGTGATGATCGAGCCCTAGTACGCCTTGTTAGGAGATCTCCATTCACCAACAGCAGAGTGCTCAGCCGGCAATGGGAAATGTGCAATAGAGTGTCAATGTCTACCGTCAAAAGGAGACTGTATGCTGCTGGCATGAAAGCTAGGAGACCTGTCAGACGTCCTCTCCTCACTGCACACCACAAAGAGGAGCGTCTGAGGTGGTGCAACGAAAGAAGACACTGGAACATGAGATCCTGGAGACGGGTACACTGGTCCGATGAAAGTCGGTTCCTGCTTCATGCCACAGATGGTCGAACTCGTGTATGGAGGTCCAGACGCACGGCGTACGACCAACGTAACATCATGGAAGAAGTTCCATTTGGTGGAGGTTCCGTTATGATATGGGGGTGCATCTCATTTGATTGTAAGCTGGATCTGTTGACTGTACCTGGAACACTAAATGGACAAAGATATCAAGATTCCATACTGGATAGAGTTGTGGTCCCTCATTTTGTAAATCATGCACCTGGAACCCACCCTATATTCATGGATGACAACGCCCGACCACATCGTGCTAGAGCTGTGCATGAATACCTCCGCCAGAATGCCATCGAAACCCTACCATGGCCAGCAAGGAGCCCTGACATGAACCCTATTGAGCATATCTGGGACATTCTGGGAAACATGGTGAGAAGGAGGGATCCTCCTGTGCAGAACCTACAGGAATTAACAGACGCACTCCATCTTGAATGGCAACGAATACCACAATGGCATATCAGTCGGTTGGTGACCAGCATGAGACGTCGTGTCCAGGCCGTCATCCAGGCACACGGTGGATATACCCGGTATTAATAATGACAGTCTCAAACTCGTGCACAGATGTTAAACTTCGTTTTCAGACACCATTAATGACAATCTAGCCACGTGTGTCAACTGTAGGGCAATAGTTGTCAGTTGTGTCAACGTAACCATATTCAGGCCTCGTTTTCAAGTTCAAACAAAAACATACAGTGTTTCCCCACCATCATAATCAGCATTCCTCTAGTTGCATTATTACCTCTTGCACTAAGATGGATGGGTACATAAATGTTTATGCTATTGCTTTCTTCATAGCACATGAATATACCCTCGCATGTGCGTAAAAATAGGGTGGTACTTAACTTTTGCACAGGTATATATACTTTGAAGCCTGAATTACTAGAGTCCCAATTTCAAGGTAACAATACAGGTAATCTGCTGAATATTTTGAAACTAATTTGACTGGTGGCTGTTGCTGCCTATGCAGCAACAGTTCCCAGCCAAATTATTTTCAAAATATTCACCAGAATATTTATTACATTGTAAAACCATCAAATCCCTAAAATTCATATATTTGACAAACTTTTTAAGTCTCATGATGGAGAAAGAGCTCTACATCATTTCGATTGTGACGTCAACTAATATGTGATGTATTTGATTATGACGTCAGACACTTGAACTTGACTAGTTTGATATGTAAGGATTAAAATACACATGGCCCTGTATAGAATCTTTCAGTTATAGTAGAATAATTCAGAACTAGAATACACGAGGAAGATACGGACTCACGCCTTTGTGCGCTGTCTTGACAATGTACTTTGTGACCCCGATGACCAAGATAGTTGATCCCTTGCCCTCAACCTCAAAGCAGTCGTAAACTCATAATATGAAGGGGTGTTCTAAATCTGGTGATTCTTAGTCCGACAGCCGTGGTGGTGAACCTTGCACTGGAGTACCCACAATAGGCTTTTACAGATTTTGTTTCTATGGAACCACCCTATCAAGAATCCGAGTGAAGCCAAGCTGGAACGATTGCGCATTTTGAAAAAAATGGCATGCTTCCGTGGCAACGGCTACTAACATCGAAAAATACAGTCAATTATCTCAAGATCTAAATGAGGGATTTTCATGATCTTGGTGTCTAAACACATGTTTTAGAACATGGCCTATCAAATTAGATCATGAACTTTGGCTTTCAGAGTCATGGTCATTGTGAAAGTATACAGTCAACCTAAAAATGGTACTTATTTTCTAATAAATTGCTGTAAAATAGGCATTATTGGCTGTGAAGATTTTTTGGAAATAATATAGATTATAGAGGTTATCAAATTGAACGCTGGTTGCCATAGGAACCACTATAAAATGCAAAATAGGTAGGCCTATTGTTAACACAGTATGATGTTGACATATGCCTAATTCTCTCTCACTTTTCCAACATCATGGATGCGAGGACCCCGTTGTCTGATTCAACCTCTGAAGATTGGCTTTTATCGTCAAGGTTTGTAGGATAAGGAGTGATGGACTTTTGCCGCCTGGAAGCAGAAACTCATGCAGATCCAAACTTTAGCACAAAGTTCCATAGAAATATATACATCAATGCGAAAGATTGCATACTTGTCCAATCGTGAAGTGAAAAGGTAGAGGAGATCTGAGCTTTCACGGTTTTCCTTTCACTGCAACTGTATCTTCTGTGGTGAAATTTGTGAACTTGAAAAGGAAACGAAAACTTGCTCTACCTGAATATGTGGTGCAGTCGTGTCGAACAGCATAATGCGGTGCACAGAAATCATTCAAAGACATTTTAGAGACCAGGTCCTTTATGGGGAGTTAGGTTGGTTGATGATGTCTGTTTGCGAGTAGAGGGAGTTGTTAATGACATGCAGACAGCTAATTGACATTACCATTATGACCATTATAAAAGATAGTCTCCCACTCCAGAACCAGACGCAGGTTTGGTTTTAGTGATTGCAGACAAATTTGAGTCGAACATATCCAGTCGAAAGTGTTTGCCGTCCACACATGCTCTTGGTGGTGTGCAGCTTGTATGGAGAGACTAACAAAGCAAGTTGGCAGGTTATCATAGTCCTTAAGTGTTACCAGCAGCTGTATAAGATTGCTGTCAACATATCTTGGTCATATTTACCCGATAGATTCACCAACATGGTGTTACGTCTTGGAGGAATGCACTTCCTCGTGAGCTTTATTGGCAGTGTCGAAACGCTGATGACAGAAGGCGGCCTGTGCTTTTGGTTGTGTTGAACATATTTTGGCAGTGAAACATGTCCTCGGAATATCCATGCCTTGACATTTCTCAAAGAAGTAGTTATACAAGATATTGTCTAGGGAGACTGTGATGAGGATGACCTCATGTCATGTTTGTAGTCTCGTGTGAAAATCAGCAAAACGGCAAAATTGTGGCTAGAAGGCCTTCCCAAACTAGTCATCCTCACGCTACTATTCTGTAAATCTGAAAAAGAAGCAAACTGGCCATTACACCTACCTGCAATGAATTTCATGATCCCATATTTCTGATGGAATTTGTGGGCAAATTCTTGAAGGCGAAATAGTTACTTATAGCTCCCTGCAACCTGAAATGTGATGTAAATAGATAAGATGATTGAAACCAACAGTTTGAGGTATGCCATCACATTCACACCCAGTGTAAAGAAAACCTAGGCTCTGTCTCTGCACATGTGTGGCTGCATACAAAATGGCATCGGAGAGATGACCCAGTATGAGACGTCGATGGAAACACTCCACAAATAGGAAATGAATTTACTCATGTTGTCGGATGCAAAGAGCAGAGGAAACTCCCGACATGGGATTGAAGAGTCAACCAATCCATTGGCCAGTGCCCACCATAATGCAAAGGGAATCCTCAACTGAGTGACTGGTAGAATCTCACCAGATGAGGTCAATGTTGACAAAGTGCTGCTAATTTGTGAGCACATGAATGCACGATTAGCATTATCAATGCAAAATTCCTGACTCATTGCTCTACAGTACTGCTGACATTGTTGCACGCTCAGTCATGGGAAACATAACTTTCAAGAATTTCTGGAAGCTGTGAATTTGTTGATCAAAGATACGCTTGACAAAAAGACTACATTTGTACAAAACAACCTGTGTATCCTTGATGCTTTACAACTGTCACAGCTGGGAAGCTCCATAGGTAGTTTTAGACACGATGGTTGCCACCGCAACCACCTATGCACCATCACTGGACACCGATACATGGACAGCATAATTTCCAATGGTGCATTATACAAGATATGTAATACATCGCCGCTGTCCATAAAATTCTCCCAGCAAACATTGTCTATGTTTCGCCATGTGCTAAGGATGATAGATGACGCACCCACACAGAGCTTTTGGAATTTTCCCTGGAAGCCAATAAATATAAAACAAGGAGAGGACGTCATTGAATAAATATGTTAAGTGTGCACCGAAGTGACCATAATAAAACAGGACTTGGTACATAAAGATTTTAGCCGAGGACAAGACACAGTGGTCAAAACCGAAGATTCAGTATAGTATATCATCATCATGAATGCATATATATGAACTTTCTTGGCAAAATGGATTCAATGCTCCCATAAGCAAGGAAATAATGACAGTGCAGTTGATGTAAAGAAACATCAGTGTTGGTGCAGTGAAAGTGTTTCGATATCAATATTATTTGCTCTTCGATCATTGGATTACAAGTTTCTTGAAGGGAAGTGCCATCAAATATGATTTAGTACCAGTTCCAATGGCAATGTTTGACAGCTCATGTGACATCAGGGTGGCTGAGACAACGCCAACATCAAAGCGTCAGCTGCAAGTAGATTCCAATTAGGCATGCCGCGCGGGACACGAGCCTTATCATTGATGAATCATCTATGATTTGGGTGATCCTTTGACCGACAAATGGAACAGTCCAGGATTAGGTAGGCATTACCATGGGCTGAGTACTCAGAAAGGTGAAGGAATCTGGCATATGCTTGATTTTCTACAGGTATATGTAGTAAAACATCAAGGACAATACTCGTGACACCAGGCAGAAGCGGAGAGCATCAATTTATATTGACCATGCTTCTGCCAGCACATAAGGACGATTTTATTGGAATTTCTAAAATAAATCTATTTTTTGCTCACCTATGTTTTCTCAATGGCCTGACCTTGAAACCACAAGGTCATGAACTCATTCGATAGAGCATGCTCTAAAACATAGGTTTAGGCACCAAAATTGTGAAAATAGCTCATCTACATCACAAGATATTTAACATTTTGTATTTTTTAATTCTCGCAATGTTTGCCATGGAAATGAGCCATATTTTCAAAATGCTCAATGGTGCCAACTTGTCATCACTCGGATTCTTGATAGAGAGGTTCCATAGATACAAAATCTGCAAAAACCTATTGTGGGTACTTCAGTGCAAGATTGAACAAAAAATCCCAGTTTGGCTACCAGGCTATCTTGCTTTCCAGAGTCATGGCCAAAAATGTGTATTCTGGTATGCTCTTTGTGACCCAGGGACCTAGATATGTGATGCTTTGTCCTAAAATTCATAGAACTTCTAGCCAACTATACCATAAGGGATGTGCCAAATTTGGTGATTCTACCTACTTGTGTTCCCGATTTAGGGGTAAAAATGTGTATTCCACGATGCACTTAGTGACCCCATGGCGTAGATATTTTAGCTTTTGCCCAGAAACAAAATTTTTCTCCTAGCCAACCACAATATGAATGTATGTTTCCCATTTGGTGATTCCCCTTTCTTTTATTGGAGAATTATTGACGAAAATGTTTATTCTGGTATGCACTAAGTAACCCAATGACCTTGATTTTTTACCCTTTGACCCCAAATTAAATATTCTTCTAGACACTCAAAAAACGAATCTATGTGCCAAATTTGGTGATTCTACCTCATAGGATTCTGGAGATTTGCCTCAGACATGTCGGATAAATAGACACAGACTAACAGGTGACATCAACAGCAATACTCACACTGGCGTTCTGCGGCATGAGTAATAAAAACATTGGATTAATTTAATAATTATTTAATAGGACTGCATGATATATTGATACCATATTGAAAACCGATGTCACGCACTGGTGGTTTAACTAGAGGGACTGCGTCCTGCGGGTCGAGCCCTTTAGTTTTTCCATATATCACACATGTGTGGCAGTGCTGCGAAATAAGAATTTCTTAAACTAGTATACCCTTGATAAATCAAATGTCTAATGAAAGACTCATTTATTCTAATTCTTGAAAAGGAGACAAATCACACAGAAATGTCCAAACCATGTAAAAGTATGCAAAAATCTTTAAAATCATTTAAATTTTGCTGCAAACTGAATGCAATGATAATATAGAACAAATCTGTAAAGTTTTGTTGGGGTTGGACAAGCCCTTTATGTAAAAGAACATTGAAATGTCCAAACCACATAAAACATGGACAAAATTTGAAAATCATTTAAGTTATGAAGAAGACTGGATGCAATAATTATATAGATCAAATGTGTAAAGTTTTCCTAAGATCGGATAAGTCCTTGACGAATTTAATGTCTGGACCCTGTAAAATAGGAAACAAATTTGAAAATCATTTTAATTATGATGGAGACCAGGTGCAATGATCAAATCTGTAAAATTATTAAGATCGGATAAGTCCTTGCTGAATTGAATGGACATTGAAAAACTTTAACATTTACCTAATTCCTGTTCAAACCATGTAAAAATATCGAAAACAATTTGAACAGTATTTTAATTATGATGTAGACTGGATGTAATGATGGTATAGAATAAATCTGTAAAGTTTTATTGAGATCGGATAAGCCGTTGATGAATTAAATATACTTTGAAAAACTTTAACATTTATCTGCACGCTATTTGGATTTCTATATCAAGGCATCCTATGCGACTCGCACAGGTCTCGACACAAACCGCTTATAAATTATAAATATCGAAAAACTGAATATGAACATATTTTCTGTTTTTCATATAATCTTGTTAAAAATGAAAGATACTAATCAGCGATAATCGTGCTAAGCATAATGAGTAATGATGATGCCTAAGACATGTTTTTCTGGGAAATATATCGGCTAGGCTGTTTCTGCTGATTATTCCATTCCCATTTTCTCATTGGCTAGCATGACAAAAATTATCCAACCACTGTATGAAGAATAATTTTTAAATCTTCCTACGAATGAACATTGTTTCTTTATGATATTTGCCAAAATGAATGGTTATATACATGACATTAAATATATCTAACACATGCTTGATAGATTGTTGAAAGCGGAAGTTTTTTTCCCGCCCCATTATGTCTAAAACAAACGTTTCGAATTTGCCAAGCTAATAATAACATCTGGGTCATGCAGTAGATCTATTTAGACAAGAATTCTGACATATATTGGTTGAACTATTCATGGAAGAGTTTGCTTGAATACGCACATAAGTATTCTCACGAGAGAAAAATAACTGAGCGATCACAACTTCCTTGTATGGATCGGATCTAAAGTACAGTACTTGGTCAATATCATGCAATAATATATAGTAATTTCCGAGTTGAGTTCAAACTGCGGGCCATGAGTCGCAGAGGAGTACTCGCTCTAAATACAGGAATTGAATCCTATAGTGAGTACATGACCATGTGTTTAATTTACATTGATTTCAATACAAACACTTGACCTACTCCACTTACCCTGCTTCATATGTGGGTAGCCTCGAGTACTGCTACTAAAGTATACACTCTAGCCATTTAGGTGCTCCTCTATTAACTCAGGTAGCTACTCTACTAAGGGTTTAAATCGGTCATAGCAAATTCTGAATATCACGTGATTTGTATTTTTTTCACTACAATGTTATGAAATGTCATTTTTATATTAATTTTGATGTAATAAATGATGGCATTATGGAATAGCTAATACTTAGGTGGTCCCAGATAATAAGTTCACTCCCGCAACAATGGGCATGTGGTAAGCATGTGTAAGGCAGCAAGAACTGTACCAGAAAATAATGTCCTATTTTTCGTTTTTTAAGTGTTTTAGAGAATCAATTTCAACTTTCTCTTGACATGTATACCTTCTAATAGAAGTCACCCTTAAAATTAAAACCAAAATTCTGTTAAAACCAATATGAAAAGTCATATCGAAACTGATATGGCTGTTAGCCAAACCCTATTATTTACTAACGTACACATTCCATACATATTTATTCAAAATTTAAATCGGAACAAGAACCCACAAAAGAATCATCACACTATTGCAATAGTCATGTGTGTCCAACGCAATTACTGAGTTCTACTAAATGGATGTTGACAAAACCTGGGTTGGAGGTTGGCATTGGGGTCAACAGGTCAAGGTCATTTAAGTGTTTAAGCATTTTAGTTCAAATTGTACTAGAAAATCTTGATCAGACTTGGGAGGGTGTTGCCGTTTGGGTCATAAAGCCCTAACGATTTTGAGGTCAACATTCAAGGTCATCTAAAAGGGTGGACTGAGGGCCAGATTTGGAATTCTCATGAACTCGTTATTCCAAGTTTTATACCAATTTGACATGGACGGTGCAGCTGGATAATATTTCATGACGGAATATCACATTTTGACTCATAATGCCTGAACAGAGTGATGCATTTCTAGCTATGCCACACCCACTTTTTACGTGTTGGAATCATTTTGCAATCTTGATTCCCAGAATCTAAAATTCAAGATAACTATACATGTAATCTGTTGAATATTTTGAAATTAATTTGACTGGGGACTGTTGCTACCTATGGCAGCAACAGCTCCCACACAAATTAGTTTTAAAATATTCAACAGACTGTCTTAAATTGTAAATTTATCAGACATGCAATCTGTACACTAGTGACAAACTTTTTGATTGACAGACCTTTACGTTATTTTAATTGTGATATCAGCTAAAATGTGACATCATATAATTGAGTGACAGTAGTGCTGTACCGTAACATTTTGAGCTGAATTCCATCAGGGCATGCTAATAATTAAAACAGAGTGCCCTCATTGAAATTAGGATGCCCACATTATATTGCTAATTTGCAGACACAGAAAAATTAACATACCTATCAGGGCAGGTGACTGACAAGATCTGCATATCCTTGGCACTTTTTACATGCATTTGCATGAGGGTATGCACTAAGTTGCATCACTGGACAGATCAGTTCCTTCCATTAGGTGTTGTGAGTTACAGGGTATAGTGAATGTTGTATAAGAGTGGTGGATGTCATCCTCTTCCATGTCATAAGTATGTCAGTAATGTATCCTCACATGTCCATTGAAGTGTGTCTGGGTTCAATCGGTAAATATAACCATACTGATATTTAAGGTTATACACAGTGTAGATATGGGACTGTCTTGTGGGGAGGTCATGACCCCGCTGGACATCTTATATGTACGAGGAGTAAGCCCGAGCACAATTCTTGTTTGAATACCAGGTGAGCTAAGAGACTATGTCACTGTGTATATTTAGATTCATTGATCATCGGCTAGAGCATCTTATTATGTGGATATATGTTATCAGCACTGGATGACTGGCAGCAGATACGTCAGCTAGTGCAGGTACAGTTTCGCCGAAACTGAATCGAGCATAAAAGATAATGGTTGGCACCAGGTGGGAATCAATCAAGGGATTAGATAGGACAAACGGACTTGGTTAGTTACGTAGCGGTCTGTGTTCTCACGGAGCGTGGGACCAGATAAGCCGAGAATAACCCGGCTATGAGGAATGGTAACTCGTGTGCCGATTAACTCTAGCATTCTACAAGTTGTCGACTAATAGGCAATGAACATGACATGGACAGGGTAGCGTCCTGTAGGCGGTAGGTACACAATCGAAAGTTACGATCAAAAACGTATCAATTGTAGAGGCGTGCTAGGACACAATCGAAAGTTATGAGCAAAAACATATCAATTGTAGAGGCGTGCTAGGACACAATCGAAAGTTATTATCAAAAACATATAAATCGAGAGGCGTGCTAATCCACCAGCAAGCCTTGGTATCAAACCAGCATTCGTCATTTTGGGCAGGTCCTTCGTCAGGAATGACATGGGAAGCCAGCTGGAATTCTAAAATAAAGTTAGGGGAACGACAGATCCCATCACTCAAGAACAGCCAAACCGCAGGTGCTAGGTAGAAAGCACCCTCCCGGGGAGGGAGGGTCGTGGTCTTGATTGGTCAAAATGATGTCATAATCCAATGAGAATCAGAGCAACCTCCGGCGGTGCGAAACCAAGATGGAGGGAGAATAGAAACTGAGATAGTACATAAGGGGGACTTTAACTTTTAATCGGGAGTTCGGTCCGCCTCGCACCTTGTGAAACTCTTGCTGAATGGTTTTAAGTAGGCAAGAGCTGGTCAAAGTGGGAAGCTTAGGAAACATTGAATTGTAATATTTAATGCTTGTGAATAGATCGCTAGGTAACAGTAAAAGTTACCAACTTTGTAGGTTTATTGTATAGTTAAAGTTAGCAAGTAAAACGATCACCTTGTGATATATACAAGGCAAAAGTTTGTCACATATTTGTTGTTATTCTGGAGAACACGGAAGAGCACCGTGTCGAACCAATCGTTCTGAAGCGCGCAGTTAGATCAGGCCCAGGCACTAATATAAATATCGTCAGGTCTCTGTACCTACGAGGCGAGCTAGTGTCACGCTCCATCTTCATCGGTGGAACCGGTTGTCGCAGCAACCATCCGTACAAGGTTTCATCGAAGGGGGTAGAGCACACATCATCAACAAGGGTAGACAACCCGAAATCTTCATTGGCTTCACCAGCCAGAATTCAGAGTAACAACAGTGAGTAGATAAGATATATGGCCCAACCAGAAACACCGCTAACTAATTCAGCCATTGTACTGACCGACGTCACTGACCGGGTACAAGAATTTATAAACGCTGCAAAGTTGTCAGAGAGCACCCGTATCATACAGCATCGCGAGTATCGCGCGGGTGCTGCCGTGAAGATAACTACAGAGGTAGTCTGCCCCGAGCAACCCCGTCTTCAAAGAATCATTATCAGCCTTCATTATCAGTAAAAACGCAGAATGGCAACACCAGCCAAGTGAGGCATTGACCCTGCCATGCCACCCATGGAAGTACCAGTAGCACACCAGCTTCGACCGGAAACCATCGCCGCTATGCAGACGATGGGCGTAGCAATGGCGGGAGCCATTGTTGAAAGCAGTAACCGTCGGGAAGCCGAGCGGGTGTACCGGAGGGAGATCCGGGACACGATCTACCGCATACAGCCCTGTGACGGAGTAGTGCCGGAGGAGGTGAGAACCTTCCTCGATGAGACCCGGCGAGCATGGGTCGCTAATGAGGGATGGCTAGAGGGCATACCAGCCTACGTCATCACCCGAGCGGCACGAGGGCAGTTGTCCAGAGCCATAGATGGGTTCCTAGTGGGCAAGATCAGGGAAGATGTCACATTCGACGAATTCCACGACTATATAACGCTGAACTTCGTCTCGGCGAACGAAGGGGAGCGAATAAAATATGATCTCGGGGGCGTACGGCAGAGACGGAACGAAACCGTCATAACTTTTAACAGACGGTATCGGGAACTGAGCGCCCGAGCTTATCCTGTCGAGAACGCTGATAACCGGAGGACCATTTTGGGAATTTACCTCAAGGGACTATCCGACCACCGTCTCAGCAAGAGAATTGTCCGAAAGAAGGCCACCACCCTGGCCCGCGCTATTGAGATGGCGGAGGAGGAAGCCACCTGTGATGACCTGCTCCGAGCAATGAAAATAGATGAGCGGCAGGAGGAGAGCATGGAGGTAAACATGGTGGGTCCCGAGGAAGAAAAGGAAATATGGAGCGTAGTTCGCACGTTAAAGAAACAGATTGCTCAACAGAGCAAAATGATTGAGCAACTGTGTGGTTTGGTGAGCGACCTGCAGTTAAGAGAGCAGAAGCCGGTGGCTGGTGCCGCCCAGCCCACGAAGAAGACAGCCCCGCAGGCAAAGCAACGCGCCCCACCCTCGCCCCGACCAGTCAGAACGGGACGAGACTTGCAGCATATTACCTGCTATAATTGTGGCCGAGTCGGCCATTACAAAAGTGACTGTCGTCAAGCGGTACAGCCGAGGGAGAACGTCAGCAGACAGGCTGCCCAGCGACCCCGACAACCGCGACGGGCGCCGCCGATGACCTGTTCCCAGTGCGGGAGAGAAGGACACATGGCCCAGAATTGTTTTGGGGCATATATGAACCGGCAGACGACTCCTGCCATAATGGTAAAGTGTTTCGGGTGTGGCAAAGACGGCCACTACGTGAGGGACTGCCCATCAAGAGGTCCACCGCAGAATGGTTCCGCCTGGGGCCAGCAACAGAGTCCACCTGCACGCAGGGCCATCAAGCGACCACGCACCGACGACATGGACATCGACATCGTCGACCGACGGCATCCGGAGAGAAACGTCACACCACGGGACTGTTCGCGAAACCTCCGGAAGGATATGAACAATAAGATGCACAATCGGGACGATTATGAGGACCGCGATGGATTCATGTTGACCGGTGAAGGGACGGATGAGTATGGCCGTTATTCATACGGTGTCGGACAGGACTCATCCTCCCGAAGAAATAGTTATGCCGAGGTGGTTAGCGGACGGAGGAGTCTGTCAAACGACGACGGAGGAAACCGTTGGTGAATTCACTGACCGAGCGGTTTCTAATCCGTCTGAAAATAGATAAAAACGGTCCAACGGATCAGGGTGAGTACTTGCATGCCTTAGTGGATACTGGTGCTAGTACATCCTTGATTCGCAAGGATATATGGCGTAGCATGTTGAATGCTAGGCCATTGAAAAGGGCGAAGATGCTCTTGGCAGTAAATGGTTCCCCGATAGAAATTTTGGGGGAGACCCAAGTAAAATTCAATAACGCCCAACCTATTCCGAGTACGGTAGTAGCGAGAATGAGGCATGAATGTTTGCTTGGTGCGGATGCTTTGCACTTGGGAAATGCAAAGATTGACTATCAGGCCAAAGTTGTAGTATGGTTTGGCCAGATATATCCCTTTAGGTATCCCTATAGGGAACAGACAAATTATGTTTATGAGAGTTGTAAAGAAACGACCGGATATAAAGCTATCGACAAAGTGCTTGAGGACTTTGCGGATAACTTTGATACGGCTCGCCAAAACACTTTAGGATTGGTCCCCAAAGTGACGTGTACGGTACCAACAGGAGATGCGTTTCCTATAAGGCAGAAAGCCTACCGTCTACCGCTTGCCAAGCAGTATGTAGTCAAGAATCAAGTGGCTGAAATGCTGGCAGCGGGCGTCATAAGACCGTCGTCGTCGCCCATTACGTTAGTGCCCAAGAAGGACGGGGACACGAGATTTTGTGTTGACTACAGGAAGTTGAATTCTGTATGTCGCAAAGACAGTTATCCATTACCGAATATAACAGATATCTTTGACTCGATGCGCTGCGCAATGATATTTTCGACTATGGACTTGAAGTCTGGCTATTGGCAGATACCAATGGACAGCCAAGACATAGAGAAAACAGCGTTCGTTTGCAGTGAAGGTTTGTTCGACTTTATTCGGATGCCGTTTGGTTTTTGCAACTCAGGTGCCGTATTTCAGAGGGCAATGAACGATATTTTCCGAGAATTCGTGGGAAAATATTTGCATGTTTTTGTCGATGATGTAGTCGTATATTCAAGAAATCCGGCTGAGCATGCACAGCATTTGCGTACGGTTATGCGTAGGATTCGAGAATACAATTTACAGGTTAAGAAAAAGAAATGCGAGTTTGCCCGCGAGTCTGTGGACTTGTTGGGGTATCGTGTTTCGGCACTAGGAGTGGCTCCTCAGGTTCAGAAGGTCAAGGTCATAAGAGAAATGTCACCGCCACGCGACGTGGGGGAGGTGAGAAGTTTCCTTGGAGCTACAGGTTATTACCGCTCTTGTGTGCAAGGCTATGCCGAAATTGCTAAGCCTTTGATAGAATTGACTAAGAAATATAAACGTTTTGAATGGGGTAAGGAGGAACAGCAAGCGTTTAAGAAATTGCAAAACTTGCTGTGTAGTGAGACGGTTCTCACCTATCCAAATTTAAATGCTCCATATAAACTATATACTGATGCATCAAGCTATGCGATAGGTGCAATATTGGTACAGGTAGATGATAAGGGTATAGAACGGGTGATACAGTATGTAAGCTCGACTCTGAAGGACAGTCAGCTAAACTGGCCTGTAATAGAAAAGGAAGCTTATGCTGTGATATATGCATTGAAGAAGCTTAGACCTTATCTATTTGGCGCGCAGTTCACCGTGTATACTGACCATAAACCCCTAAAGAGTTTGTTTGTGGGAGAAGTTAAGAACACGAAAGTGCAGCGCTGGGCGGTGCTGATTGCCGAGTACGGATGTAAGATTGAATACATCCAAGGCTCGAAGAATATTCGAGCCGACATGTTGTCCAGGTTACGTCGTCCAGTGGAGATCGCCACCTTAGACACAGGCGATTTTGTCATACCGGATGTGGACGAGGGTGCGTTACCGCATGTCCCTCTCGAGGTATTCGACATTCCCTACGACGAGTTGTGTGCCGAGCAGACCAAGGAATACCTGGAGTTGTTCAAGAACACCCCGGAGGAGTATATGGTCAAGAACGGTATTTTATATTCTTTAATTACGCCTTCAGCGTTGGACGCTGAGTACCCCAGAATCATGTTACCTACCCTGTTCCGTGAGAAAGTGCTCCGGATGGCTCACGAACGAGCCGGTCACCAAGGTCTGCAGAAGACCATCGGTATGGTAAGAGATTCGTTTGTATGGACGTCTTTAAGGAAAGACGTGGTATGTATGCTAGAGACGTGTACGACGTGCCAGGTCAACCGACCCGTCACTACCCGACCAAGGTACAGTGAGATGCCCATGGCTAATTATCTGAGTCAGATAATCGGCATGGATTTGATAGGTCCACTGTTAGAGTCGAGTAAAGGTAATGTGTATATCATGACGATAGTCGATCACTGTTCTGCGTGGGCAGAAGCGTATCCGATTCCGGCTAAGACGTCGCAAAACGTTGAGGACAAATTCTTCAACGAGTACGTCGCACGTCATGGTGTCCCTGAGGTCGTAATAACCGATCAGGGAAAAGAGTTTTGCTCTAAGTCGCTAGAAGAGCGATTTAGAGAGCATGGGATCGACCATAGGAGATCGAGTCCCTACCACCCACAAACTAATGGGCGTACCAAGAGGTTTAATCGCACCCTTAAGGACTTAGTCCAGAAAGGGGTGAACAACACTTCTTGCGCGTGGGAGGACGAATTGGGTGCGGCTTTAACAGCTTACCGCAGTACTCGTCATTCCACGACAGGGTATACGCCATTTTATCTGACATACAGTCGACGGGCAAGACTGCCGTTTGCTATTCCAGTAGACGCGTCGCAGGATCTGGGTGAGAGACTGACCTGTCTCAACAATGCCCTACTGCACGCTCGTATGGAAACGGCTAGGTCTCGTGAGGTCCAGCGTGAGCAGATTGACAAGCGTGCAAACGCTGGTGTATTTAAGGTGGGTGATTCGGTGGTCGTAAAGGCGGAGGAACGCATGAAGTTGACCTCTCACAGTGACCCCGAATATGAGATCTTTAAGATCAATGGGCCAGTGGCTCATGTCCGGCATCAAAGGTCTGGGAAGGTGCGCGTACTGAATATATCTAAGTTACGCGTAGTCGACTCAGAAATGTGCTGGGACAAGATACGGCCACGCCCTATTCGTAACCCTGCAAAGGGTACGAAAGATAGCCATCATCCAAGGGTGATGATGCTCCCAAGGTCGGAAGAAAGGGCCAGAATCCGACCCTAAGGCAACCCTTGGTAAGAGAGCTCGTAGGAAGCGACCAGCTTCTGATGATGAGCCGAGGGTGAGCAAGAGGGGTAGGATGGTTGATAATAACATCAGTCAACCTGGTACCAGTGAGAATCGAAACCATGAGTCACCGATGGAAACTCACGTGACTCCTCAACCGGTGGTGATGGACAGCTCGGAGGAGGTACCCGAGAGTGTGCCGGAACCAATGGAAACGCTGCCAGCGCCTCGTTACTTTATGCGCAAGCGCAGTCATGTGCCGGAAGTCGAGTTTGACAGCAAGCAGCTCAGGATTGGCGCGTTCGGCCGCGCCCTGTACGATGACTTCATCGATCGTATAGAGGCAGTTATAAGGCGACGTAGCCGCCGCTAGTTATCCTTCTGTCTATGATTGTACCAGTAAGCATCGCAGAGCATGGAATCATGTATATTTTACAATTTGGTGTGGTAGTAGCTATAGTGAGTTTAGTAATTGGACTGTGTAAAAAGTCGAGTGTACATAGATTACCGAACGGGGTAATGATAACTAACCCCGAGGATATATCCGTTATCCGGGCTGAATGGACCGTAGTGGTATCTATCGACCACCCTTATTTGCCTGCCAAATTTCTTGAACGGTTAGTGCAATTTCGTGTTCTTATTGCGGACATCGGTCAAAAGACTTCGTTGAGCAATCAAGACATTTTCGGTTTGCAACATCGTGTTAACAATATTAAAAAGATCGCTGTTAGGACACAACAAACTATGGTGAGTAGGGACAGTATACGACGCAAACGTGGCTTATTTTACTTTGTCGGGGACATAGCCTCGTCTCTATTCGGTACCGCTATGTTGCTTTGAGGGATGTGAATCGTTTGGTACATTTCTCCAACGAACTAGCGTCCCACGTGAAACTGGCATTCGTAGGGATCAATACCAACGTTGACTGTATCAACGAAATTACCGCTGGCCTAGTGGAATTAACTAGAAATGTGAGCGATATGTTTAAGGTGCACGCCACCCGACAAGCCGACTTATACGCATTAGTGCGACTTGGACACATTATTGACTCTGCCGAAAGTGTGGTGTATAGCTATCAGAAGGCAGCAGCACAGTTTCATAGGCAAACTGCCTCCCTAGAGTTAGGAAGACTAACCGAGGAAATATTCGGTGCCGCCGATCTGACATAGGTATCGAAACATGTCAGAGTGGGGAATCAGCTGATACGTCCGTACCAGTGGTACTACCGGAATGTGGTAGTTTACCCGTTGTGGAAGAACGACGATATGTTGCACTACGTAGCGACGTTACCGTTGATTGACGATGGCAATTATATAGAGTATGGTCTGCTTTCGTGGCTTGAACCGTTGGCCACCGTGGGGTATTACGTGCAAGTAGAGGTAGGCCGGACTAGCGTCGGTCTCGATGCGAAGATTGGATGGTACTTCACAGCGTCTGGGTGTCACGGTACCGGTCCTAGGGTGTGTCAGGGACAGTTAAGGGTCGATAAGACCCACGTACCCTGCATAGTAAGCCTATTAACGAACACCACAGATAGTACGTGTAGCGTTCGTCTGTCGAAATCCAACGTAACCGCTAGTAAATTGTTCGCCCATAAGAAAATAGGCATTGTGTTGCAAACGTTCGGTGAAACAATGGATATACACTGCGACGGACGACTGACCGACCGGTGTGTGGTGAGCAATGGAGTGTATGCATTAATGTCTGGTGAATGTGGTTATAGCGGGAAAGGCTGGCAATTCGAGCCTGTTGCGTCTTACAGTAGGACGTACACTCGGGTTGGCCTGGCCATTGAAATGCCCAATTTGGATTTGCTCGGATTTCTGAACCAGTCCATGGTTGTGAATCACTTGAAGATGCAACCCTGGAACCATTTACAAAAATCCAAGTACGTGCCGCTAGCACCGCTATCCGCGATCGACCCAGTGATGGTCGATGGCATTGGAGTACGCTCTTTCGTATCATATGCGACGGGCTCCTCCGTTGTAGTAATTATTGTGTTATTTATTTTATATAAATGTGGCATCTTACAACGCATGTGGATTTGGATTAAATGCAAGCCACCTGCGGCCCATAGTAGTGCGCCACATCACATTCGTCCTCCGCATCCGCGGGGAACTGCAGCCCTGCCGGTAATGGTGGAGATGTTGGCCGAGTCGTCGCCTAACGCTATTGCCAGGACTGAGATCGACCCGACGGCGGACCACTGGATTGACGTGGAGCTGTATGATGACATTGGTGAACCTCCTAAAATGGATCTTGGTGACCGATTGGAATCATCCCAATGACATTTTGGAGTGAATTTCATATGCTGTATGTGGAACACTTCATGGTAGGAAAATGACTATATTGTTGTTTATTAATTGAACATGATTTGTAATGGTAGTTGCACTGTGGATTCAATATGTTATTGCTGTTATTATATTAAGCATAGTATACCGCTATATTTAATGATGCTATTAATGTGTTTCCGGGATGGTCATTTGCGCATGATATTCCATTACCCGGACAAGTTCGTACTTTGTATAGGATTATGCTGTTTTCCTATGTTTCCGGGGATGGTCAATTGCGCATGATATTCCGTTACCCGGACATGTTTAATTATTGTTGTTGGAGTACGTTTGACGTAATTATGGTTGTGACATAGTCTGGAGGCATCTGGTATGGCGTGGGTTGGAGTTGTTGATAGTGCACAACGAGTTAATTATCACTCTCTGTAGGCCTTCAGAGACGGCTAATTAACTTCGGTTGAGGGGCATGTGTAGATATGGGACTGTCTTGTGGGGAGGTCATGACCCCACTGGACATCTTATATGTACGAGGAGTAAGCCCGAGCACAATTCTTGTTTGAATACCAGGTGAGCTAAGAGACTATGTCACTGTGTATATTTAGATGCATTGATCATCGGCTAGAGCATCTTATTATGTGGATATATATTATCAGCACTGGATGACTGGCAGCAGATACGTCAGCTAGTGCAGGTACAGTTTCGCCGAAACTGAATCGAGCATAAAAGATAATGGTTGGCACCAGGTGGGAATCAATCAAGGGATTAGATAGGACAAACGGACTTGGTTAGTTACGTAGCGGTCTGTGTTCTCACGGAGCGTGGGACCAGATAAGCCGAGAATAACCCGGCTATGAGGAATGGTAACTCGTGTGCCGATTAACTCTAGCATTCTACAAGTTGTCGACTAATAGGCAATGAACATGACATGGACTAAACGAAATCTAGGATTTCTTTTTTCACGAGAGAGTTGATACTTACCTCCCTAATACTTTTGATATTGCTAAATATTGGCTTTCACTCAATAAACACTCAGATTAAAACAGTTAGGTGCCCCTACTGGGCAGGGAGTCAGAGCGTAGTCTGGCGGATGCTCGCCCCACCACCGCGCATGCGCAGACTAGCACTTCCTCTGACTAGATTATTGGCTGACACACATGCAACTATTAAGAGCCTGAAGACCGAGCCTCTGTGGGGTGGAGAGGCCGGGTCCGTATCTAGGGAGGTAAGTATCAACTCTCTCGTGAAAAAAGAAATCCTAGATTTCGTTTATTTCACTTCAAGAGTATACTTACCTCCCTAATACTTTTGATATTGCCAGAATTCGAAAGTGAATCTGGCGGGAGGGAGGCGAGGTCAAAAGACCAGCTCATCCCTATACGCTTTTCTGCGTTTAAGGCACTTAAACTTCTGAAACTGTAAGAAAAAACAGTCAGGATTTGACTAACCATCGGATAACACCACCGATGTATGAGAGATGACCGAATGTCATATGCGCTCCCCCCCCCCCTCCTTCCTGGGAGGAAGAGTCGACTGACCTCAATGTCCTATACGCTCTCTACGTACAAGTGCCATGTACTACAGGACAGAGACGAAAAAGCTCCATTTTCGTAACTCTCAACAATGAACCACACAAATACACAAACCATCACCATATTAATAACGGGTAACGTGACAATACAATCAACAACGGACAACACATGAACAAGACTGACCTTGTTGAAATGGCTGCTGACATCATCTTCCCATTGGTAAAGACTGATGCAGGCCCAAAAAAGTGGGTGTTTCCATAAATTAATTGTGAAATATATAAGTAATGAGGAAAAAACCTCCTCAAAAAATATAAACCGAGTTATTTTTTCAAAATAGACAAGGCGAGAGGATTAGAGGTGTCACGGAGATAATGGTCTGTAAAACTTGACTCACAGTGCCACTGAGCCACCGACATAATATCATCCACAGGGACCCCATTAAATAGGGCAGTGGATGTCACTACGCCGCGGACACTGTGAGCCTTGGCCACGTCAACCTGCTTCCCGGTGGCGGATTTATGGCAAAACTGAATGCATTCAACAATCCACCTGGAAATGGTGTCCTTAGAAGCCCTGCCATGTGGTTCAATATATGACAACCATAACGCTGACTGGTCGGTGCGCCACTCCGCCGTACGTTGTTTGTACCGGCGCAGCACCCGGACGGGACACCATGCTTTAGAATTAGGATCATATCTAGTTAAAGCAGGTAAAACAATAGGTTGACCTGGATATTTCAACGACTGATTTTTAGCCAAGAAATTAATCCTAGGTAGCAGCTTAAGGCCTTCCCCTGAAACCACAAAACGGTCATCCTCGGCTGATAAGGCATGAATTTCACTCCTACGCCTAGCCGAGGCCGCAGCAATTAAAAACACAGTCTTCAGTGTTAATAGTTTCATAGAAATGGAACTAAGTGGTTCAAAAGGCTTATCACCTAGTACTTGAAGCACTAGCGATAAACTCCAAGACGGAATCACAGGTGGATTCCTTGGTCTTAGATTGCCCATGCCTTTAATTAATACATTTAATGTATTTACTTCATCACTTCCCCTCTTAGCCAAGCAAGGAATAACAGACATTAATGCTGACTTATAACCAGCAATAGAGTTAGGCTTGAGGCTATAGGCATCATAGAGGTGACAGAGGAAATCAGCTACTACTTGAATAGATGAATCCATTGGATCAATACATCTTTTTGAGCACCATTCTGAAAATCTGTTGATTTTATAATTATATGCTCTGGAGGTTGACCCCCTCCTGGCTTTGGCCATAAACATGGCTGCTTGCTCAGAAAAGCCCTCCTTAATTCTAGATTCCTTGACAACATCCACGCAGTCAATCTGAACATTGACGGATTGTTGTGAAGGGCCTTGCCCTGGAAGATAATATCGTCCATCAGAGGCAGAGGAACCGGATTGCAGACCAGAAGGTCCAGCAGATCCGTATACCATGATCGGCTTGGCCAATCCGGGGCGATCAGAAGCACTTGGCATTCCTCTTGTCTGATTTTCTGAAGAATTTTTGGAATCAGGATTGCTGGAGGGAATGCGTATGCATACATTCTCCCCCAGCTGATAGCTAACGCATCTGTTGCGAAAGCGCTTGGATCCGGAATCGGAGAGACGTACATCGTCATCTTCGCATTCTTCTTCGTTGCGAACAAATCGATGTTGGGTTTCCCCCAATGGTCGAACAGACGATCCGCCACACATTGATTTAGTTGCCATTCCGTGGGTAAAACACTCATCCTTCGGCTCAATGAGTCTGCTAGCAGGTTTAACCTTCCCGGAATATGAACTGCTTTCAAGGTAATCTGGTGATCCAGACACCAACAAAGCAGTTTCCATGTCATCATACAGAGACTGGGCGACTTCGTTCCGCCCTGGCGGTTTATGTAAGTCACAACTGTTGAGTTGTCTGAACGAATAAGAACAATCTTGCCCTGAACTTTCTGTAAGAAATGTTCCAGGCCCAGGACTACTGCTTTTAGCTCCAGTAGATTTATATGTTCCTTTGACTGTTCCAGATTCCAAAGCCCTGATATCGTGGACTCTTCCAGGCAAGCTCCCCAGCCCTCCATCGATGCATCTGTATACACAGTCACCTGAGGGTGGGGAGGGGTTAGCAAAACCCCCGGCAAGAGATTCTCTGTATTCAACCACCATTGCAGGTGGTGAATCAGAGGCGCCAACACTGACACATTCGAGTCCAGCGAACCTGTACTCTGGGTCCATTGTGTCATGAGAAATAACTGGATCGGCCGCCTGCGTAAGGCGGCCTGAGGAATGACTGGTTCCAATGAAACCATCAACCCCAGCATTCTCAAGTAAACCCGTGCCAGGACATGACGACTGTCGCACACTGACTGAATTAATGAGATGAGTTTCTGAACTCTCTCCTGAGTAGGATAAACATATCCTGTCTCTAGATCGAAGAACATCCCCAGGTAAACAAACTTCTGGGATGGAGTCAGCTCTGATTTTGGGAAATTGATCATCCAGCCTAAGTCTGTGAGAGTTTTCAAAACAATCTCCAGACTGGTCGACAAACTTTCCCGGGTGTGCGCTTTCAACAGCCAGTCGTCTATGTACGTGTGGACTGCTATGCTTCTCCTGCGGAGGTATGCTGTGATCGCAAGAACCACACGGGTGAAAACCCGAGGAGCCGTGGAAATTCCGAAGGGCAACACCCTGAATTCCCACTGTCTGCCCTGGAATGCAAATCTCAGGAAGCGACAGAAACTCCCGTGGATGGGGATGGGGAAATAAGCGTCCTTCAAATCTATCGACGCCGTCCACATCCCCCTCTCCAACCCCGCCAACACCGAGCGCACCGTTTCCATCTTGAAACTGGGCGTCTCGATGAACTTGTTCAATGGCTTGAGGTTGAGAATCGGTCTCCACCCTCCGGTGCGTTTTGTTACTAAGAACAGGGTTGAATAGAAGCCCGGACACCTTTGTGCCGGCTGAATAGCTCCCTTTTGTACGAGGGAATTTATCTCCTCCTCGATACACAACCTTTGCTCTGGATCTCTCGGAATGGGAGTCCAGACTGGCACTAGAGACAGTCGCGACGGCGGGCCTGTCATCCACTCTGGATGATACCCGACGGAAAGCCATCGCAAGACTAAACGGTCCTGAGTTAACCGTTCCCACTCTTGCATGTGGTCGGCTAGCCGGCCTCCCACCGGTCCACCTAGGGACCGAGGTGGACACGAGGCATGCAAGAGCGGCACTGTCTCCGTCGCCATACACACCGGAGTGGTTCTTACCGCGGTAAGCGTCCCGTCAGGAACGATAACCACGCCCAGATCCTCGCGCGCCCCGCCCCGCGCGCACCTTGGTGCGCAGGCGGCTGCCTGGCTGACGGCGCCTGAGGAACCTGCGCCCCCCTCGCTGCTGGCCGAATCGCACGCGGCCGAGGCCGACGCTGCGACGGTGGCTGGCCTCTGACTTGGCCAGCACCACCTCGAGCCTGCAGGGGACGATACGCAGGGGCCGCGGCGCGAACGTTAGCACGACGCAGCACCTCAAACTGCTCGCGCAGCGCCCTCTGGTTATTCACCAGGGTGACCGTCTCCTGGAGGTGTCGACATCCCTCACCTCCAAAAAGACCAGGACCCGTCATAGGCGTACGCAGTAGCCTATTGTACAGGTCCTGAGACGGGCACAGATTGTCCAGGGCAAACGTGCGTCTTGCCCGGACACTCCTGGTCACCGCCCGAGTCATACAGTCCAGCGCCAGGTTAATACCATCCTGGATGGCTCGCTGGACCGTGACCGGACTTGGCTGGCGCGATGCGGATGCCGTTACTACCCCCTGTAACAGCTGGGAGACGTGGGACAGAGCGGCAATCGAAGCCCTCCCACTCTCCTCCGCATCACGCAACGCGGTATTCGCCGAACGCAATGCGTTCGAGCACAAGACCCCCGTGTCAGAACGGGAGCCCGGCCGCGCATCCTCACTCAAAGCCGCGCGGTCATCCACGCTGGGCTTGGGTACCACACCGTACCGCTGGTAATCCAGGGGCACGATGCGACAACGCCTGGCCACCTCGCGAGGGGCCTTCGCGAGACGTCCACTCGACTTAATGGACGACTCCGCCGCCTTGAACATGTCAACGACATGCTCCGCCAGCGGCAGAGAAGGCATAGCGTTAGCAGTCGGTTTCCCAGCTAACCACGGCCTGTGGTCACGCTGGCTAGCCGACTGCTCCACGGGCAGATCAGGCCTAACGCTCACCAACCACTGGCAAGCGTCAGACCAATCCTCCTCCGTGGCTAACTGCGAGCGCTCTACAAGACGGGGTCCTTCGTCTTCCTCCTGAGCGCAAGCAGCAGAGCTTGACGGCGGGTACGCTGATACACCTGGCAAGCCAGGGAAAACATGCGGGCCTGACAGCACCGGCATGACAATATCACTGGTTTGACCAGGAGCAGGCACCGTGGCAGAGCGCGGGGTATATACCGCCCCACCACGGGCCCGGCCAGCACCAGCAACACCCTCGGCAAGCCGAGGTATGCGGTACCGCTGGCCATCAGCAGCGCCCTGGGCCACCACCTGAGCCGCGGACTCTACTCCAGGGTGAGTAAAACCGTGGAAGAAGCCGCCTGTATTCCCCGCGAGGGGTGCACAAACGTCTTCATCCATGTCCACGTCGTCAGACGGCGACCCTAGCAGGTAATCCTCATGACCCTGGTCAGAAAGATTAGACCCCGGGTCAGCAAAGAGAGCTAACCCGGGCTGACCAGGAACGGTGCCATAGGAGGTACTGGCCACCGCGGCGTGCGGATACCCCTGGACTGATAAGCAGCCCGTGGGTTCCAGCGACAACCGTCCACGGTCCCCTATCGGCGCGGCAATAAGCCTGCTGCCAGGGTCGTGGAACGCCCCCTCTAATGGGGCCACCTCTGAATCGTCGAACAACGGAAGCGGTCTAAGGAAAACCGATCCAGAGGCGGGGATTACCAGCTCCGAAGCCGATGATGAGGACAGTAAAGGATTTGGTCCAGGAAGCATGCCACGAAGCAACTCTGGAACCAAATCCTTTATTGTCCTCTTCATCTCTCCCAACATCTCGGTCCGGAAGGCCTCCATATCCACCGCGGACGAGACCTTCCCCTTACCCTTCCTACTTACAACCTCTCGTTTCCGCTTCTTCTTCTTCTCCTCCTCTACCACCTTGTCCGTCGCCTGTAAGCACAAGAATTCGGACATTAACTCGCCCCCCCCCCAGTGCTTACATATGTCACAATTAGCCAAGGGACCACAAGGGCTACATTGATAGCAAAGATGAGGCAAGAACTTATCATGTAGAAATCGTCCACAGGACGCGCAACCCGGTCCCTGAAACAGGGCAAAGGACGAGGAGTATGAGCAAACTAGTTAAGCTTAGACACTCAAACCAACACAAAGAGAAGGAAAACGATCATAAAGATCAATATACATCAGAAACCAGCATAGCGACTTGAATTGCTGATAAATACATAGCCAGGCTGATTATGACGTCATTAATCCCGTGACAGGAAAAAAACGATCCCAACAAAACATCCAAGTGCAAGGACGAATTGTATGCTGAATGGATACGTCGACTACACAACCATCAGATACACATAGATAACTCTTTTCTGGCAAAAATGTTAATTATCTCCCTTTGCTTACTATAATTAACATCACCACATTATCAATAACTAGATACCTGACACTTTGTATAGACAAACCATCCAACGTGACGAACCGGAGTACTCCACCACCTGCACGCCTCTTAACTCTCTCCACCTCATGGGGAAGGAATTGGATCAAGAGGGCAAAGTGAGAAGACCTTTATACTAGGCCTCCAACTCACTGGACATAATTTTTCATTTGGTTAGATAACCTAACAGTGTTAGTAGGAAATGGAACCATGGTGGAGAGAAAACTAACTCTCTGCTGCTGTGATGCCACCACCTAGCGTCATACAGACCTGTGGACATAAACAGAAAGAGAAATTAGCCTTAGGTAGCACCGAGTTGACATAAACCAACTAACCAAGGCGCTTATCACGGTAAACGCGAGTCCCGGAAACACAATACACCGGGAAGAAAAACTCGCTAATTTTACTAGAAGTCACCTGATTTAAAGGTCCTAGGTCCCCCTTTGGCGAAGTGATCCTTCCTGCCATCCTAATCAGTGACTATCACTCCAAAATAACACCACTTAAACAGTTTAAGAGTAAGAAAAAGCTTTTGCACAAAAAGACATGTGTGATCTCTCTGCCAATAATCTAGCAAAGAGGAAGTGCTAGTCTGCGCATGCGCGGTGGTGGGGCTGGCATCCGCCAGACTACGCTCTGACTCCCTGCCCAGTAGGGGCACCTAACTGTTTTAATCTGAGTGTTTATTGAGTGAAAGCCAATATTTAGCAATATCAAAAGTATTAGGGAGGTAAGTATACTCTTGAAGTGAAAAGGGTAGCGTCCTATAGGCGGTAGGTACACAATCGAAAGTTATGATCAAAAACGTATCAATTGTAGAGGCGAGCTAGGACACAATCGAAAGCTATGAGCAAAAACATATCAATTGTAGAGGCGTGCTAGGACACAATCGAAAGTTATTATCAAAAACATATAAATCGAGAGGCGTGCTAATCCACCAGCAAGCCTTGGTATCAAACCAGCATTCGTCATTTTGGGCAGGTCCTTCGTCAGGAATGACATGGGAAGCCAGCTGGAATTCTAAAATAAAGTTAGGGGAACGACAGATCCCATCACTCAAGAACCAGCCAAACCGCAGGTGCTAGGTAGAAAGCACCCTCCCGGGGAGGGAGGGTCGGGGTCTTGATTGGTCAAAATGATGTCATAATCCAATGAGAATCAGAGCAACCTCCGGCGGTGCGAAACCAAGATGGAGGGAGAATAGAAACTGAGATAGTACATAAGGGGGACTTTAACTTTTAATCGAGAGTTCGGTCCGCCTCGCACCTTGTGAAACTCTTGCTGAATGGTTTTAAGTAGGCAAGAGCTGGTCAAAGTGGGAAGCTTAGGAAACATTGAGTTGTAATATTTAATGCTTGTGAATAGATCGCTAGGTAACAGTAAAAGTTACCAACTTTGTAGGTTTATTGTATAGTTAAAGTTAGCAAGTAAAACGATCACCTTGTGATATATACAAGGCAAAAGTTTGTCACATATTTGTTGTTATTCTGGAGAACACGGAAGACCACCGTGTCGAACCAATTGTTCTGAAGCGTGCAGTTAGATCAGGCCCAGGCACTAATATAAATATCGTCATGTCTCTGTACCTATGAGGCGAGCTAGTGTCACGCTCCATCTTCATCGGTGGAACCGGTTGTCGCAGCAACCATCCGTACAAGGTTTCATCGATGGGGGTATAGCACACGTCATCAACAAGGGTAGACAACCCGAAATCTTCAACATGTATGTATTTGTACATTGACAGGTATGTATTAAAATCGATAAAATATATATTTTACTACAAAAACATGATCATTAATTTAAAATACATAAACTATAACAATTCTATACAATTCATCTGCGAAGGATGTATAAATAAAATATATCTAATAATGACACTAGGCAAGCGCTTTGCGGATGAGTTCTTTGTTTTCCGTTGATAGTTTCCGTGGAAATTCGATGTTAAACTCTATGATCAGATCTCCCTTTGTCTCGGGATTGGAAACAATGGGCATGCCTTCACCAGGAACAACCTTCCTGAAGCCTGGCCTGTAAAGATAAAGCAGAAATGTAATGTCAATAATACTTAAGTCACATATCCACTGACTTAAATCACAAAGATAATTTTACTGTATCAAAATTGTATAAATATGTCAACAATTCTGTAGAAAAGGTAACTATGCTATCAAACATAACATCTCAGAGACTCATTCCCCTTTTAATATCAAAATTATCAACGTTGTTTAGTAAATATCATTTTGAACTCGCAGAAAGCCAGATATTCAAATTAATATTGATTCAACTTGTCTTATTCTTGGTACTAAATGTTTGAGATTATTTAGTCCCTTTGTTGAATGTCATATGATTGAAACTTAATAAATAGAAATACAATGTCTGTTTTGGCAGTATAAATAGATATGCAAGTAAATAATGTAAATTGAAGGAAATTTTAATTTCCCTTTCTCCGAGATCTAACAATACTTACCATTACATTACTCATTGATAATACAGCTATCCTGATAGCTGGCTCCAGGAATCTAGATTTAGAAAGCTTTACCAGCTCCTGGAACCGGGTACCCGGTTCCCAACAACAAAGTACCCACCTGCTAGAGACACTCATATTGTTTGCATAGCTACCAAACAAGAGAATAACCCATGGCTTGTCTCCATGGGGCTCTCTCCTTCGATCAATACTTACCATTATATTACTCATTGATAACACCAGATTTAGTCAGTAACCTGTGGGAAGGGGCAAGCCATACAAAGCTTCTTTTGCCCCTGGAGAAATAACTTAGACCTAAACTTGACATACGGAGACCTAAAAGGGCCAACAAGCTTTGGGACGGAATCACATTCGCATCACCGCCACCCCCCACCCCCAACCGTTTCTCCTAAAAAAGGGAGAGAACTTTCTAACATGCATCTCGCCTGAAAACAAATGTGCGAAGAGGGTTAACAGCTCTTTACACATATAAGCCTGGGAATGAGCATGAATATATAAGATGAATGATCATGATATATAAACATAATACAAAAAACTGTCAAACTTGAATTACCTCATGAATTATGGATTCCAGATGTGGAGCCATCAACCAACACACCTTCGACAAAATGTGTCCCATACGGTTGAATTCCTCTCACTTGACCATGTCTGTTCTTAATACTTTTGCTTTTCAAAGTTATCAAAAGGAGATGAGCAGTGTGGCTACTAGACTATCATTTCAAAACAGCTAAAGCAATTGGATTGGCGGAATCTGACATCCCTCATATAGTAATCCGTGAAAGAGGACTCAGTGCCATTGTACAATGGCCATGATGTCCTCTAACGGGACACCATTGAATAGGGTGGTCGAGGAAGCTATTCCTCTAACATCGTGAGCCAAGCACATTGCACTTGGTGCCCAGTCGCAATGTCGTGGGTAGTCTGAATGCATTCGACTACCCAACAAGAGATAGTATCCATGGATGCGGCGCCATATGGCTTCTTATGGCAGATACATAGATGTCTATCATTTGACCGTAGAGAGTCCGTCAGTTTTTTGTACTTGGTCAAAGCATGGACTTGACACCAGGCACTGGCATCATGATCAAGCCTAATTAGCTTCGGTATAATGAGCGGTTTGCTGGGATATTTCTTTGACATAAACTCTGCTCTTGGCAGCAATCACAGACAATCTCCGGAGACAATAAATCGGTCCCTCTCTGCTGAAAGTGCATGGATGTCACTGCGCCTTCTTGCTGAGGAATCTGCCAATAGAAAAAAACACCTTTAGAGTCAGATGCTTTAGACTAGCCGAACCCAAAGGTTCGAAAGGGTGCTTGGCCAGTACATTAAGCACCATAGAAAGACTTCAGGCTGGAATGACTACTGGTTGTCTCGGTCTGAGATTGCTCATTCCCTTCACCATCACATTCAACTGGGACACCTCTGGACTATCCCTGTTGGCTAAACAAGGGATAACTGATGCCAAAGCTGACTTGTATCCAGCAATTGTGACAGGAGCCAGTCCTGTAAAGAACAGCTCACAAAGAAAGTCTGCTATTCACACCACTCTGCAAATCTGTTAACCTTGTGGTTATATGACTTGAAGGTTGACCGCCTTCTCGCGGCTGCGATGAAACTCGCATCCTGTTGAGAAAAGCCTTCCGACCTGGATCGTTGTTTGAGAACATCCACACAGTCAATTTGAACATCTCGGGCCGCTCATGTAGGAAGCGGCCTTTGGCCTGGGAGATTATGTTCGGAATCTCAGGTAGCTGCACTGGATTGTCCACTAGCAGATCCAGGAGATCCATGAACCACGCCCTGCTGAGCCAAAATGGCTCTATTAGCAGGATGAGGTACGGCTCCTCCCTAATCTTCACCAAAATCTTCAGTAGAAGAATGGTGGGCGGATACGCATAAGCGTGCATCCCTCTCCAGCTTATTGTCAGAGCGTCTGTATCAATGGCATTTGGATCTGGAATCGGTGAGACATAAGTCATGATTTGAGCATTTTCCCTTGTGGCGCATTTGGTTTGCCCCAATGCTCGAAGATCCTTTGTACAACTGGAGGGTTGAGAGACCATTCTGTTGGCAGAATCCTGTAGGCGAAATAAAGCATCCGCCAGAATGTTCAATCGCCCAGGAATGTGAGCTGCTTTCAAAACAACTGAGTAATTCCTGCACCACTGAATCAAGTGCCACACGTTCATACACAGTGTGGGTGACCTGGTCCCACCTTGGCGATCTATGTATGATACTACTTTCGAATTGTCCGACCATATCCATATCACCCTGCCCCTGACTTCTGGAAGAAACTTTTCCAATGCCAGTTCCACTGCCATCATTTCCAACAGATTGCTATGCAGCTGACTCTCTTGGAGAGTCCATGTGCCCGAAACCTGGTGACCTCCCAGGCAGCCCCCCCCCACCCCTCCAGTGATGCATCCGTGTACACAGTCAGCTGGGGGTTGGGTAGGTGAAGCGAAACCCCTACTAGGAGATTCTGACGCTTCTTCCACCATACAAGATGCAACATTATTGGCTCCAAAACTGGTACCAGCTTTGACAGGGGTTCTGTTCTCTGCTTCCACAGAGACATCAGATACAACTGGATATGTCTTCTCATTAGAGCAGCATACAGGATTACCTGCTCCATGGAGACCATAATGCCCAGCATCTGAAGAAACCTCGCCTGAATGTGGTTTCCCAATCGAAAACTCTTGAGGATGGCTAACAGGGACACCACTCTGGGCTCTGAGGTAAACCCTGCCTTCCACAAGATCGAATCGAATCCCCAAATAAACGAAGTGCTGAGTGGGTGTCAACTCAGATTTCTCCCTGTTGACTATCTAGCCTAGATCTGAAAGCAATTTCAGAGTCAGAGCAGTATCCACCTCTAACCTGGTTGGCATGTCTGCCTTGATAAGCCAATCGTCTATGTAGATGTGAAGTGCCACATTCTATCTACTGAGAAATGCTGTCACCGCTAGGACCACTCTGGTGAAAACCCTTGGGGCTGTCGACAGGCCGAATGGGAGGACTACAAACTGCCATACCTGATTCTGAAACGCGAATCTCAGAAACCTGTGACAACCCCTGTTCATTGGAATGTGGAAATATGCATCTTTCAGATCGATTGACACACACCACATTCCTTTCCTCAATCCTGCCATTACCGATCTCAGAGTTTCCATCTGAAACCAGGGCATATGGATAAACCAATTCAATGGCTTGAGATTGAATACGGGTCTCCACCTCCCTGTGCTCTTGGGGACAAGGAACATGTTTGAATAGAAGCCTGGAGTGCCCTGGTTTGCTGGTTTTATTGCTCCCTTCAGAACCAAACCTGACACTTCGTTTTGAATGGCTTCTAATTTGTCTGTCTCCCTTGGAACGGGAGTCCAGGTAGGTGCCAAAGACAGATTTTGTGGCGGGAAGAATAAATCTGGCATGTACCCCTGGGATATCCATCCCAGGACCAGACTGTCTGACGTCATACCTCACCAAGCCTCGACAAAACGCATGAGCCTTCCACCCACTATAGGCACATTGACACCTAATGCGGGTGTCTGGCTCGCAACCTGCTCCCCCCCCCCACCCCCTCTCGGAGAGAAAAAAACATTTTGGTCTTGGCTTGGCTGGTTTAACTGGCACTGCTGTTCCACAGACGTGGTCCAGGCAGATACGAGGGGAGCTACCATACCCTCGGGTATGATCTGCTCCTTTCTTTCCGCCCTTGGAGGACCTATGCCCTTGCTTTTCTCGCCTCTCGGGTAATCAGGGCCAGCACTAGGGTTGGCAGTAGCCTCCACAACCTTCCTCGCCTTCTTAGCTACAGGTGGCTGAGAAGGCCCAGCAATAGCAGGAGCTGGCTTGGCTTTTGCCTTGCACTTATGCTTCTGCTTCTTGGAGGAAGGTTGGGCAGTTAGCGGTTTCGCAACAGTCCCTATTGCATGTGCCTGATGCACTAGCTCTAGCTGAAGATTAACAGCTAGCCGACTGCGCGATGTTGGTCGTGTCTTCTAGGATGGCCTGCACTTGGCCAGCAAAGATGTTAGGGCCATTCAGGGGCCTTCCACGCAAATGCTCCCTGACAGCTATAGCCGGAGGCATATGGTCAGGGACCATTTGCCTCCTGGACTTGGTCACTCGCGCCTGCACCCGACCAACGTGTCCATCGACAGCACATGGCCTTCGTTGACACATGAAGGTGAAGCAGGTGACACAGAGTGGCCTGCCCCAGCTTCAGCCCACACCGACTGAAGCAAGCGATAGGAGTGATTAACAGCATTCAGAGCTTCCCTCACTTCCTCATCGCAAAGGGACAGGACTTCCTCATTGTGTGCTTGGCTCTTGTCCACAAATGCCTGAGTGGGGCCACCCGCTCCTGCACTCTGGACACCAAGAACCCAACGATCATCCTCAGCGACCATTGGGACCACACCATACTGCTCGTACTCCCGCCTGGGGATACGGCGCCTTGCCTGCACCTCCCTAGAGGCCGCAGGGAGCTGGCTCTTGGTCAAGAGTTGCTTGGCATAAATAGCCTCAAGCAACTCCTTGAACTTTGGATCCAGTCCAATGGACTGAATCTGAGCCACGGGCAAGACCCAAGTCCGAATCGATGCAACCGATGGATGGGGCATGTCTTCCTCAGTCGTGGCCAAGACCACGGATGGCTCCACCCTGGCTAGCCAAGCCAGAGCATCGGACCAGTCTGCCTCCGAGGAAGACACCCCCATGAACACATCACCCGTTGATGTGTTCATGGGTCTACCAGCAGCGGCCTCCAAGCAAGGAGCCACTGCTGGAAAGCCAGCAACACCGGTACCGCATGGTTCCACTGCCACCCCATGAAACAAACTGTTCCATGGAGTACGCCCGCACGGAAGGCCGTGCGGACCCATAGTGGTTACGGAACGATGGCCATACACGTGGCCACTGGACTAGACGAGATAGGTGAGTACCAAGCCTGGCCAGCCACACCCATCACCATGTCGGTTGGCCTCAACCATGGGTGAAGCAGCTGCCATGGCTTGCGCCAAGCCAAACAGATGGAGGGCGGTTCCGTCCTGTATGGAATCGACTTCCATGCCCTCCACACGTGGTATCTTAGGTCGCAACAGCCTCCTCTTCGGCCTCCTCATCTTCAGACCCCGAAGAGTCGTCACCGGATGAAGACACTCTGGAGCCATCCTGGCGAATGACTCCCATGCCCGATGGATTGGCTACCGCTACTGGACCATCCGGAGGTAGCCGCAGAGAGGCAGTACCCGCCAGGCCGGAGCCCGACGGGACCACCAGGGAGCCATATGAAATGGCCCCCTCAGTAACCAGTCCAGAACCCTGTCCAAGGAGAGGGTCCGTACCAGACACGGAGAGAGGTTGCACCACAGTCTTCGGTATCAGAGACGACACCAGCATGGACAGGACGCTATGCAAGAAGGAGGCTATGCAAGAAGCCTTGCATAGCGGGCCCAAACCACGCCAGGAGTGCCATCTCCGAACCCTCCAACTGTAGATGAGGAGCGCCCCCAGGGGCCGAAATGGATGCTCCTCGATTTCTTTTCGAACCGCCTGACCCCGCGTTAGACCCAGCCAAGTCCTTCTGGGCAAGGAACTCGACTAACAACTCGACGGGCCACACTGCAGACATTACACCTATTGTCAATGTTACATTTCGAACACCGATAACAGACACAGTCCTTGAATGCGATCTTCACGAATTTATGACACTCATGACACGATGGCGAGGTAGACTTAGCCTGAAAACAAGCACAAAACCTAAATATGTAAGCGGTATGAAACAGGAATGGAAGGCAGACAAATAATTGTCAAATATTTTGACAATAAATTAAAAGTTAACCCTCCGGCACCCCACACCTGCAACATTACAACCAAGATCATGTAAGCTGGCGACAAGAATGACAGCAGGCCAATAATACCCATAAATTGATCCCGCAGGATGTATGAACACGGAACCAGGAACCATATCGGAAGCATTCGCGGTATATTTAAGAATTAATTTAAAAAATTATACTACTCAAACAAAAGCCAAACCATGTGAAGGAACAACAAAATGAATTAACATTACTGCTGTAGGACATGGTAAAACTGCAGAACACACATCTTAATCAAGAATTTTGAAATCATCGATCAATGCAAACGGATCATGATCACACGCAAAACTGGACATAATTCAAAAGTTTCTGCCACAAAATGCACGCAGCACCAAGAATAAGATGCGCAAATTAATGAAACATTTCCTTCACCAAATAATCCGAGAAATAAAAGGGTGTGACATCACCAGCTCAGCCCATACGGTTGTACGACGTAAGCCGATTTTAGTGTTAAAAACCGTAAGCCAATGCCCAGTTTCATATTACTGCCCGATCACTGTTGGGATTAAAGGAGGCGATCTTATCTGGCATATTTTGTTGTAACCACACATCCCAGTTCCGGGGTCAGAAAACGGGACATGCAACACACACGAAATTTCAGAGACATAAGTCTCCATATAACTAGAGAAATAGCATGAAAGAACACGACCTGAAATTCAGAGGCTCCTTCCATAGTAAATCCAGTAATCCAGAAACAGCAAATAGGCACAGGGAAAAAGACAAAGAAAACTAAGATTTCTCCAAGAACAAAATAGCAATGTATTCTCTTGTTGCTATGCAAACAAGAATGAGTATCCAGGAGCCTGTAAAGCTTTCTAAATCTAGATTCCTAGAGCCAGCTATCAGGATAGCTGTATTATCAATGAGTAATGTAATGGTAATATTGATCGAAGGAGAATTGATATATTATGGTAAACAGATTAATGTAAAATCATTCACACTTAGCATCACAATTATCAACCATATTTAGAACATGTCATTTTGAACAAATCACCATCTTCTGCTTCAAAAGACATTTTCTGTGTCATTGACGTAAAGTAATTAATCACCTGTCATTTGTAGTCAACATTTTGGTGTGATGACTGTGTCATGTTTGACTGTACACTATCTGTCACTCAGTCATGACAAAATTCTATATTTTCTTTCGCTTTAAACATATTTTATTAATTAACCATTTAATGGCAAACCTGGCCACAAACACGCCCTACAGTTGTCTTGAGAACTCTCCATTTGCAGACCAGATTAAAATACCAATGGGACTAGGCAGAAATGTTAGCCCTTTACTGGTCACATGGTCAATGGAGATAGCTCCTATGATTAATAAACAGATAATTAAATGGAAAGAAGATATGAGATGGACTATAGCCGTGACATAGGCAGCTTTTACAAAATTAAACTAGTTGTCGCAACTAAAAATCTAAGTCTGTAAAATTGTTGACGTAATTTCTAATAAAGCTGCCTAGAAGTCGCAACTTAAAAGCGTGTCACACTTTTTACTCTTCACAAAAAGGCTCTATAAAGATCCAGTCATATCAATGAAAGAATTTCGAAATTACTTCTTTCCATGACCATAGGCCATATTCTGTGAACATGGCTTACCTCCCTTGACGCGTGTGATCTGTAGTGGGTTAATACTAACAAACCGTATCTGCCATATATTGTGATGGTGATATTACAGTGTGAGTGCTCTGCCAGCGAGTAATCATGCGCTTGTAAGTATTAGCTTACCTGATAATTTCATTAATAGGAATATGAAGTATTCTCTCATCCAGAGTGTTGATGTCCACAGTACATCCTGTCAGTGAATCCGCTAATGGTACATTCGCAACATGCACCAAGTCCAGACCATCTCGTCGAAAGCGCGCGTGTGGCTTATCACGCACCACAAACACAATATCGGCTAGAGAAAAGGAAACATTACTTAAAATTTATTCTACTTAACCCTTTCATGAAGAAGCTGGCAAAAAACGGCCTCTGGAGTGATCATGCAGAATGTCCATTTGCAGGCTAAGAGAAGACTATTTTTAAAACTTTACCACTAGATGACTGGCTCAGTAACTGAGCCAGTCATTCCAGTTGTAAATTTTCAAAAATTGTCTTCTCGTTACCCACAAATGGACATTCAATAAACAAACATTTTAATTTTTCAGGCAAAATTTAGTGAGTAAAGTGTTAGTCTGTATCGCAATACAAAATATGCATAATCAAAGTGTTAATGGTTTGTGTAATATCACAGCTATCATCTGTAATGTTTATCAGGCAAATACTCATGTACACAGCTACCTGCTAACAGATAGCGCAGCATCTTTAGCAAATCTTTTAATGGGGATGAGGCGTGTCAGCCAGATCATGATTAAGCCTTTAACCCTTTGAACCCGAAAGCCCCAAACAATAAAATCATTTACAATCTAATACTTATTCCATTGAGTATTTTGAAACTGATTTGGCTGGGAATCATTGCTGCCTATGCCAAATTAGTTTCAGAATAGCAACAGCTTACCTGTATGATTGCCCTGAAATCAGAATTCTGGGTTCAAAGGGTTAAAGGTTAAGATTGGTCACGGAAATTGATATTTTTTGCTAGCGTTTATCCATTTACAGGCCATGGGGAGACTTTTTTCAAAATTTACTACTAGAAGGACTGGTTATTTATCGAGCCAAACACTTTTTGGTTAGTAAATGGACCTTCCTCGAGGCCACAACAGAGGACGATTTTGTCCAGCTTGACCATTAAATGGTTAAAGTATTTCATAGACAATCTTAAATTAAGACTTATCCATTGTAGAAATGTATTGGTAACACTATGTGATTGATATGGGATAGTATTGAATCTTTCAGCATGAGATATTAGAACAAGAATGAGCTAGCAGTCGATGGCACGCCATCGCAAATCCCAACACTCTTGCAGATGTTGATATTCTGCACCAATACAGGCCCGCCACCACAAGGGTGGATCAAAATGTAAACATTGTCTTACTATCCGCAATCATATTGAGTAACTAACATACCAAATTTGGTTAAATTCCACCAACTTTGACTTTCTGCAATCCCCCCCCCCCCTCTCCCACCTGCCCCGCTCCTAAGTTATGACAGAAACTCTGAATCAGATCTTACATGGAATGTTATTTGGTCCCTGATCGCCTTCTCTTGGAAATGTGATTTTTGTGCCAGGACGCCAGCCAGGTTTGACAGTAATCGTTAAAATTTTGTCTCGAATCCGAGATGTATGACCATCCTCATTCATTACCTGAAATAAAAGATATTTTCTAAGTTGTATATTGACATGTATATATCATCTTTCTCTCATTCCAGGTGATGGTAAGTGGGATTGTCACCCAGTCTTGGACCTTGTTGACTCTTGAAATTTCTCGTTTTCAAGACACCTATACAGGAAAGCTGTGGAATATTTTGAAACTAATTTGACTAGAATGTTTTGCTGCCATAATCTCAAAATATTCAACATAATATTCCATACTGCATGAAGAATTTCTCATTTCTGGTCTGAAAGGGTTAAATATGTATATACTAACTACATAATATATTGTAGCACTTCCTTCACAGATATCTCAAACTTAAATCAATTTACTGCATGTTATTGTTTCTCCATAAGCGAATTTCAATAGCTTTAGATATTACAATATCCGACCTACATTAATATCTATTTAACTTTTGGAATTTCATGCTACTTTTCGAAAAATACAATGAATATTTCCAAAAATCTACAATTACGATTCAATCACCGAAGCACTCTTGTAAAATGCATGTAGTTTAATAGTCAAACCGAGTCATTTTATTCCCAAAGTTCATACAATGGTAGCAATTCTAGTTACTCATGCCACAGAGGGCCAGTGCGAGTATTGGTAAAAGTGCAACACTTAGGCCGCTTTGCTGCAAATGCTAAAAAATTGAAAGACTGATGAACCAACTTATACTAGCTGCGAGTCACAACTAAAAATCTAAGTTCTGGGGTAACAAACTGGATACCAGAACACACATTTTGGTGACTGGGTGAACATGAGCACTGGGTGAGCACTCATGAATGCAAGGCAGAGTCGCCACATTTGGGACATGCTTTATATTGCAACTGTTTGTGCTTGTCCTGAGTTTGAGGTTAAAACATCAAATATCTAAGTTATGGGCTCACTTAAATGAATTGGCAAAAGCGAGCATGACATATGATCCAGCACCTCCCCTGAGTGCAAGTTAATTAGATATTAATTTCCAAATGACATAAAACATTTGCAATAGAAATGTTAATCAATGTGGTGTAATTGGACACTAATTTTAAAGCCGTCCAAAGGAGACAAAATACTTTGAGTTTTTTGTGATGTCCTGATAGTTTTGGTGAGTGACTGTGGGACAGTTGGTTCCGGTTCATGACTTGTATCCCATTCTGATATAAGCTGCATATCTTTTTTTTCAACGCTGATAACATTGATATCAAGAACGCTCATCAAAGCAGTACTCTAGAATTTTTATGTTCATGTCTCGATATAGCACAGTGTAATATATTTTCTCACTTACCCGCCGAGAGATCTTCATCTTTTTGGTACAACCATGAAAGCTTTCTTCCAATGACAAAGCTAGATCACGTTCTATTGGGCCATCTTGTTTCTTAGCACCGCGACCTTGCAGGCCTCCAAAACCCATGCTCATGTCACCATCAACTCGATCATAGTACTCTGTAAAAAGATTTACAACATCTAGTTTTATAAAAAACTATTTATAGCAAGATGAAAAGCATATATATATTCAAAGAAAACAGTTATTATCCCCTCGGATTTTGAAAATTTTTAGATATTGCACCTTTGTCCTCCTGTCCCACTTTCGCCTCTGAAACCATTTGATAGAAATTGACCAAAACTATTATGTGAGGTAGGTACATGAATGTGGATTGCATGATTACATTTGTGTTTGGCTCCACCAACCCGGGACACCAGGTCAAAAGTTCAATCTGTTTCGAGATGAAAACATTGGGGAAGATATGTGGATTTGTGACTGCATGTTCTAGTTAGGTGTTACACTTTGATAATGGCAGAGCTTTTATGATTATAGCAATCACTTCGTTGTTGTTAAGGAAGCAACCATTACAGATCTTATAAAACCTCTGTCAAATAAATCTCAGTCAGTTTTCGTTTGTCGTAACAACTGCTTAGTGGCATAGATCAGTGTAACTGTAAATAATCTACCAGGCCTTTGATGATGCAGGTTTAACCATTGAAAGTCCAGTGCCTCAAGTCAAACCCCTATACAGGAAATCTGTAGACTATTTTGAAACTAAGTACATCGGGACTGGAACCTGTTCTTGTCATAACAATCACCAGCTTGCCAACAAACTACCATCAAAATATTCAAGCATACCTCATTATGAATTTGTCTTTGCTGGTCTGTAAGGGTTAGGGCTAAATTGTCATATTTCCAATTAAAGGCACTCAAATTGGTAATTGTGATACTTAGTCGATTGCTTATGATATTCATCCTTTCACTAATGAATTCCTCATATCTCATTTTCAATGCTACCATACAGGAAAACTGTTGAATATTTTGAAATTATTTAGACTGGAAGCAAAGTCTTCCAGTCAAATTATTTTCAAAATATTCAATGGAGTAAGTTTTATCTCATAAAGAATATATTTCCGAAAATCATATCCAACAATCTCTCCTAAAACTTCCATTAGTCGGCCATTAGTCGGACTTCCATACATCCAAGGCCTATCAGAACACCATGGCAGACTCTTCAGACAACACCACATCAAAAGGTACCACAAACCCGTCAACACCTTAAGGTCACAATTAGTAAGACCCAAAGATAAACTGACCACAGAAGAACTCTCTGGAGTCATCTACAAGATCGAATGTGACCAATGTGAGGGGACATCTATAGGCGAAACAAAAAGGCCTCTCAGCACGAGCGTCAAAGAACATCTCAAAATTAATTCCAACTCAGCTGTGGCAGAACACACAGAATCCACTGGCCATGTCAATCCCGCCAGCAGTGCCTCGGTCATCAACATCAAGACCAACTTATTTAAACGGAAGGTTAAAGAGGCCATAGAAATCTACTAACATCAACCAACCATGAACCAAGATGAGGGCTACCGTATACCAGTAGTCTACTTGTCCATGCTGTCACATGACTCCACAAGAACTGACCAGAGTGACGTTGCCAGCGAAAGCTACACTCAAACAATTTCTACATCCCGGAGAGGTAACTAATTTTTCTTTATTATAAAGAATATACTTATTCAGGGATTTGTCAGTGAAATGGTTAATCTGTGCACCCAATATTCATTCTGAAAACTGCACAAAGATAAATTCATGCATCTAATCTGGTAATCATATGATATTATTTGTGTAAGATTTGTTGGGGGACTGGTATCTTTTATTAGTGTCAGTCAGTGTCACAGGAATACAGTTCATTGATTTCAATATTATGATGATAGAAGTGGTATGTATGTTTCTTTGTGATGAAATTTGACATTCTGACATGCAAGTTTAGCAAGCTGCATGGTTGAATCGTACTACTCAATGTCCAATATAATATTAGTAATTTTCTTTGAAAAATAAAAATATTTTGGCCCTGTTATAGTCACGATTTGTCTAGAAACTTGACATTCTTGCTTATTGGATATATCCATTTGCAGGCCATGACAGTATTTGTTTAATTTTATGACTGGAATGACTGGTACAAGTATTGAGCCATTCATTTTAGCCATTCATTCTAGTGGTAAAATTTAATAACTATTCTCCTGGCCTTCAAATGGGTATTTTGCAAGACACTGCAAAGGCTGGTTTGGCCATTAAAGCGTTAACCGTTCTAAGTCAGACATAGCACCATTGCTATGTCATTTCACTAACTATATATTATATATATGATGATGTATTCCACCAGAATCTGCTACAGTAGTTGTTAATCTGCATCTAGATGGATATCTAAACCCAGGGGAGAATACACTTTCCACAAGAGTTGATCAAATAAATACAATTACTTCCCTTATCATGATCGTGGTCGGGTAATATATACACCTGTACAAAAGTTAAGCACCAGCAAAAACAATAGAATGTAGAAACATGATGGTACAACTAGGCTGCCATACCTTTTGTCCCCGCGTTAGCTGACATAATTCCAAGTAAGAAATGCACATGCATGCATGACTTCACGCCGCTTGATGTCCGTGCTCAGTTATGTAAAAGTCCAGTTTGAGGTGTAGAACATTACATACAGATTTAGGCGACAAGATTAGGAATTTTGTGTTCATGACCGTGGTTTATTTGTACAGAGAGAATTAGCTCTTGATTGTGAACCGCTATGGCAAGACAAAGGTTAAGTGATCGTGTGAAATGGCAAATCATAGGCATGCATACCACTGGTATGTCATGCAGAGAGATTGGCAGACAGCTGAACATTAACCATACTGTAATCAGTCGTTTGATTGCAAAACATGGGCAAACTAACGAGGTGAAGGACAGGCCTAGATCTGGAAGACCGAAGAAGACTACTGCCCGTGATGATCGAGCCCTAGTACGCCTTGTTAGGAGATCTCAATTCACCAACAGCAGAGTGCTCAGCCAGCAATGGGAAACGCGCAATAGAGTGTCAATATCTACCGTCAAAAGGAGACTGTATGCTGCTGGCATGAAAGCTAGGAGACCTGTCAGACGTCCTCTCCTCACTGCACACCACAAAGAGGAGCGTCTGAGGTGGTGCAACGAAAGAAGACACTGGAACATGAGATCCTGGAGACGGGTACACTGGTCCGATGAAAGTCGGTTCCTGCTTCATGCCACAGATGGTCGAACTCGTGTATGGAGGTCCAGACGCTCGGCGTACGACCAACGTAACATCATGGAAGAAGTTCCATTTGGTGGAGGTTCCGTTATGATATTGGGGTGCATCTCATTTGATTGTAAGCTGGATCTGTTGACTGTACCTGGAACACTAAATGGACAAAGATATCAAGATTCCATACTGGATAGAGTTGTGGTCCCTCAGTTTGTAAATCATGCACCTGGAACCTACCCTATATTCATGGATGACAACGCCCGACCACATCGTGCTAGAGCTGTGCATAAACACCTCCGCCAGAATGCCATCGAAACCCTACCATGGCCAGCAAGGAGCCCTGACATGAACCCTATTGAGCATATCTGGGACATTCTGGGAAACATGGTGAGAAGGAGGGATCCTCCTGTGCAGAACCTACAGGAATTAACAGACGCACTCCATCTTGAATGGCAACTAATACCACAATGGCGTATCAGTCGGTTGGTGACCAGCATGAGACGTCGTGTCCAGGCCGTCATCCAGGCACAAGGTGGATATACCCGGTATTAATAATGACAGTCTCAAACTCGTGCACAGATGTTAAACTTCGTTTTCAGACACCATTAATGACAATCTAGCCACGTGTGTCAACTGTAGGGCAATAGTTGTCAGTTGTGTCAACGTAACCATATTCAGGCCTCGTTTTCAAGTTCAAACAAAAACATACAGTGTTTCCCCACCATCATAATCAGCATTCCTCTAGTTGCATTATTACCTCTTGCACTAAGATGGATGGGTACATAAATGTTTATGCTATTGCTTTCTTCATAGCACATGAATATACCCTCGCATGTGCGTAAAAATAGGGTGGTGCTTAACTTTTGCACAGGTGTATATGTTCAACCAATGAGAGTTCCATAGCAGCTTATTGTTGATTAGCAACATAATACTGCCACAACCTCAATACTACACAAGGTGGCATGTAGGCTACTTTAATTTTTCAGTGTATGGGCTGTAAGGGGTTCGTACATATTTGAAAGTACTTGAATGTGGATATCAGTTCTTGAGAGCCTGAATTTGAAATTTGCTTTGAAAAGTACTTAAGAATGGCAATAATGCATTGAAAAGTACTTAAGTGTGCTTTTCAGAATATAGGCTACAGTTGATGCAATGTAAGGCTGGTGTATATCACTAAGTCTGCAGGAAATGGCTTCTTAGAGCATCTAATTTATAAGAGATACGGGACAAACCCTGGAGACCCTAATTAAAAAATTAGGGGAATGTGTAGCCCCTCCAGGAAATGTTATACATATACTCTGGTTTTAGAGCCCTTCAAAATGGTAGGCATGATCCATAAAACGTACTTAAAAATGTTTGAATAACCCAGTCAACTTTTTGTTTTAACCACGTAACAGTAACACAGTTACAAGGTAGGTCCTACGAGATGTCAACATTAAACAGGATATCAGTGGACATGATAATGGAAGAGACAACAGCATATCCAGGGCTTTAGATTTACCTCATTTGGGCACACCACCTATCTGGTCCGGGATCCATCAATGCTCCTAGAATGCAGGAAATGTCAATTTCCCTTGCTCCGAGATCTAACAATACTCACCATTCTGTTACTTCTGATATACAGCTGGCCTTGACAGCGGCTCTAGGATTATAAACTTAGAAAGCTTTACCGACTCCTGGGAACCGGGTACTCGGCTCCCAACTGCCGAGTACCCGTTTACCATAGAGCTCATATTGTTTGCATAGCCACCAAACAAGAGAAAACTATGGCTTGCCTCCGTGGGGCTGGGAGGCTGGGTCCGTAACAGAATGGTGAGTATTGTTAGATCTCGGAGAAAGGGAAATTGACATTTCCTGCATTCTCCTTCGATCAATACTCACCATTCTGTTACTTCTGATATACACCAGATTTGATCAGTAACCTGGTGGGAAGGGGCAAGCCATAAATGCTAATTTTGCCCCTTGGAGAAAGATTTTAGACTTCAAACTTGACTAACGGAGACCTAAAAGGTCTGTCAAGTTCACGGAACCGAATCACATTCGCGTCACAGCCCCCCCCCCTTTTTCCTCCTAAGAAAAGGGAGAGAACTAACGAACATGTATCTCGCCTGAAAGCACAAATATGCCAAGAGGGTTAACTACTCCCTGCATATTCCATGTATTAGCCTGGGAATGAGCATGAATATATAAGATGAATGAACATGATACATATACATAATACAAAAAACTCTCACTTATTGAATTACCTTATGATAATTGGACTTCAGACGTACTGCCTCCAACCATTCACCGGTTCGGCCATCGGTAACACAATCTGGTTGACATCCTCTCGCCTGACCATGCCTGCTTTAGGTTCTTTTCTTACCAAAGTGAGAAAAGGGTGAAAAGCAGTGTGGTCACTAACTATCGTTTCAAAACAGCTAAAGCGAGTGGATTGGCTGAGTCTGACACATCCCTCATATAGTAATCCATGAATGAGGACTCACAGTGCCATTGTGCAACGGCCATGATGTCCTATAACGGAACACCATTGTAAAGGGCGGTCGAGGCGGCTATTCCTCTGACATTGTGTGCCCTTACGCCTTGCACCTGGTGCCCAGTCGCCATCTCGTGAGTAGTCTGAATGCATTCGACCACCCAACGAGAGATAGTATCCATGGATGCGGCGCCATAAGACTTTTTATGGCAGATCCACAGATGTCTATCGTTCGACCGTAACGAGTCAGTCCGTTTCTTGTACTTAGTCAAAGCACGGACCGGGCACCAGACACTGGCATCACGATCAAACCTAGTTAACTTCGGTATAATGATCGGTTTGCCGGGATATCTCAAAGATTGGTTCTTTGACATAAACTCTGCTCTTGGCAGAAGACGCAGACCTTCTCCAGAAACAATAAATCGGTTCCTCTCTGCCGAAAGCGCATGGATCTCACTGCGCCTTCTAGCTGAGGAAGCTGCCAATAGAAAGACCGCCTTTAGAGTCAAATGCTTTAGACTAGCCGAACGCAACGGTTCGAAAGGGTGCTTGGCCAGTACATTAAGCACTAAAGATAGACTCCAGGCTGGAATGACTACCGGTTGTCTCGGTCGTAGATTGCTCATTCCCTTCAACATCACATTTAACTGGGCCACCTCTGGACTATCCCTGTTGGCTAGACAAGGGATAACTGATGCCAAAGCTGACTTGTATCCAGCAACTGTGACGGGAGCTAGTCCTGAAAAGAACAGCTCACAGAGAAAGTCTGCTATTTGCTGATAGTGGATTGAAAGGTATCAATACCCTTTTCTTCACACCAGTCTGCAAATCTGTTAACCTTGTTGTTATATGACTTGAAGGTTGACCTCCTTCTCGCAGCCGCGATGAAATCAGCAGCCTGTCGAGAAAAACCTTCCGATGTGGAACGTTGTTTGATAACATCCACGCAGTCATTGAACATTTCGGGACGCTCGTGTAGGAAGCGTCCCTTGGCCTGGGAGATTATGTTCGGAATCTCGGGCAACTGCACAGGATTTTCCACCAGCAGATCTAGAAGATCCGTAAACCACGCCCTGCTCCGCCAATACGGCGCTATTAGCAGGACCAGACACGGTTCCTCCCTGACCTTCACCAATACCTTCGGTAGAAGAATGGTGGGTGGGTATGCGTAAGCGTGCATCCCTCTCCAGCTTATCGCCAGAGCATCTGTATCGACGGCATTTGGATCTGGAATCGGCGAGACATATGTCATGATTTGAGCATTTTCCTTTGTGGCGAACAAGTCCACGTTGGGTTTGCCCCAATGCTCGAAGATCCGTCGCAGAACTGGAGGGTTGAGGGACCATTCTGTTGGCAGGATTCTCTGTCTGCGAGACAAAGCATCCGCCAGAATGTTCAATCGGCCAGGAATATGAGCTGCTTTCAAAACAACCAAGTAATTCCTGCACCATTGAATCAAGTGCCACACCCTGATACACAGAGTGGGCGACCTGGTCCCGCCTTGGCGATTTATATATGATACTACTGTCGAATTGTCCGACCGTATCAATATCACCTTGCCCCTGATCATCCGAAGGAACTCTTCCAACGCCAGTTCCACTGCCATCATTTCCAACAGATTGATATGCAGCTGACTCTCCGGGAGAGTCCATGTGCCAGAGACCTGGTGTTCTCCCAGGCAGGCACCCCACCCTTCCAGCGATGCATCCGTGTAGACGGACAGCTGGGGGTGGGGTAGGTGCAGCGAAACCCCTAATAGGAGATTCTGACGCTGTTTCCACCATAGAAGATGCGATATTATCGGCTCCAAAACTGGCACCAGTTTTGACAGGGGTTCTGTTCTCTATTTCCACAGAGACATCAGATACAACTGGATAGGCCTTCGCATTAGAGCAGCGTACGGGATAACCTGCTCCATGGAGACCATCATGCCCAGCATCTGAAAGAACCGCCTCGCCTGAATGTGGTTTCCCACTCGAAAACTCTTGAGGATGGCTAACAGAGACACCACTCTGGGCTCTGACGGGTAAACCCTGCCCTACTCGAGGTCGAATCGCATCCCAAAATAAACGAAATGTTGAGTGGGCGTCAACTCGGATTTCTCCTCGTTGACTATGCAGCGTAGATCTGAAAGTAACTTCAGAGTCAGAGCAGTATCCACGTTCAACCTGGCTGCCGAGTCTGCCTTGAGCAGCCAGTCGTCTATGTAGGTGTGTAGCGCCACGTTCTCTTTTCTGAGAAACGCTGTCACCGCAAGGACCACTCTTGTGAAAACCCTCGGAGCTGTCGACAGGCCAAACGGGAGAACTGTAAACTCCCATACTTGATTCTGAAACGCAAATCTCAGAAACCTGTGCCAACTCCGATTCATAGGAATGTGGAAATATGCATTTTTCAGATCGATCGATACACACCACATTCCTTTCCTCAATCCAGCCATTACCGACCTCGGCGTTTCCATCTGGAACCGAGGCATATGGATAAACCAATTTAATGGCCTGAGATTGAGTATGGGTCTCCACCCCCTGTGCTCTTGGGGACAAGGAACATGTTTGAATAGAAGCCTGGAGTGTTTCGGTTTGCTGGTTTTATTGCTCCCTTCAGAAGCAAACCCGACACTTCCTTTTGAACGGCTTCTAACTTGTCTGGCTCCCTTGGTACGGGTGTCCAGACAGGTGCCAAAGAAAGATTGTGTGGTGGAAAGTCCCACCACTCCGGCATGTAACCCTGGGATAACCATCCCAGTACCAGACTGTCTGACGTCACACCTTGCCAGGCTTCGACGAAACGCATGGGCCTTCCACCCACCATAGACGCCTCGACGTCTAACGGGGTTGTCCGGCTTGCAGTCCGCCCCCCCCCCCCCTCTTTCTTAACGAGAGAGAGAGAGAACCATTTCGTTCTAGGCACGACGGGTATAACAGGCACCGCTGTTCCTGTCGCACAGGCGCGGTCCAGGCGGATATGAAGGGAGCTTTCGTACCCTCAGGTACGCTTCGGCCCCTTCTGTCCGCCCTTTGAGGCCTTACCCTTACCCTTCCCCTTGCCCTTCCCGCCTCTAGGGCGGTCAGGAGCAACATTGGGGAGGGTAGGCACCTCTACAACCTTCCTGGGCTTCTTCGCCGGCGGCGGCTCCGAAAACCCAGCTGAAGCAGAAGTCGCAACAGGCCTAGCTTTCGCCTTGCCCTTATGCTTCTTCTGCTTCTTTGAAGGTTGTCCCGTTAGCGGTTTCCCCACAGCCCCTAGTGCGTGCGCTTGCTGCACTAGCTCTAGCTGTAGGTTTACCGCTAACCGATTCTGCGCGATACTGGCGGTATCCTCTAAGATGGCCCGCGCTTGGCCACCGAAGATGCTAGGCCCTGTCAGGGGCGTCCCAAGAAGACGCTCCCTGACTGCCGTAGCCGGACGCATATGGTCAATGACCATTTGCCTCCTGGATTTCGTCACACGCGCTTACACCCTTGCCAATGCGTCCATCGACAGCACCAGGCCATCATTGACACATGAAAGCGCCACAGGTGGCACAGGGTGGCCTACCCCCGCTTCAGCCCACACCGACTGAAGGAGACGATAAGAGTGGTTGACAGCGCTCATCGCTGCCCTCACACCCTCATCGCATAGGGACAGGACTTCTTCCTGGTGTACCTGAGACTTGTCCATATGTGCCGGACCGGGGCGACCCGCCACTGCACTCTGGACACCCAGTACCCATCGGTCCGTGACCGACGGGACTACACCATACCTGTCGTATTCCCCCCGCGGAATACGACATCTTGCCCGCACCTCCCTGGAGGCCGCAGGGAGCTGACCCTTGGTCATCAGTTGTTTGCTATAAATAGCATCCAACAATTCTATGAACCGTGGATCCAGTCCCACTGACTGGATCCGGGCTGCGGGCAAAATACCCGTCCTGATCGACGCAACCGACGGACGGGGCGCATGTTCATCGGCCGTGGCCGAAACGACAGATGGGTCAACCCTGGCTAGCCACGCCAGAGCATCTGACCAATCTACCTCCGATGAAGACACCCCCGCAAACACGTCACCTGTTGACGTGCTCACGGGTCTGCCAGCCACGGCCTCCCGGCAAGGAGCCATGGCTGACACGCCAGGCACTCCGGTACCACACGGTTCCGCCGCCACCCCATGAAACACTCCGGTCCATGGGGTAGGTCCGCACGGAGAACCGTACGGATCCATAGCAGTCGCGGAACCATAGCCGGACACGGGCGCCAACGGCACCCCACGTCCGACTGCCGGACCAGGCGAGATAGGAGAGTACCACGCCCGGCCCGGCACACCCGTTCCCGTGACGGCTGGTGCCAAACCAAGCCGCACGGAACCGGTGCACGGTAACGGATTTGCCTCAGCCACAGGTGGAGCCGCTGATCTGGCTTGCGCCAAACCAGACAAATGGAGGCCGGTTCCGTCCAGGACGGAATCAACCTCCATATTCTCCACCTGCGGCTTCACGGGCCGCAGCAACCTCTCCTCCTCAGCCTCCTCGTGTTCAGACTCCGAAGAGTCGTCACTAGACGAGTCAACCGTGGAACCGTCCTGGCGGACGGCTCCCACACCTGATGGACCGGCCACCGCTACTGGACCACCCGGAGGTGGCCGCAGAGAAACAGAAACCTGTCTGGCCGAAGCCAGACGGGACTGCCAGGGGGCCGTGCGAGACGGCCCCCTCGGTAACCAGTCCAGAATCCTGTCCGAGGACAGGATCCGTACCAGGCATGGGGAGAAACTGCCCCCCAACCTTTGGTAGCAGGGACGACACCAGCGTGGGCAGAACGCTATGCAGAAAAACCCTGCATAGCCGGACCAAACCACGCCGGCGGTGCCATCTCCGCCACCTCCAGCTGGGGATGTGGAGCACCCCCACCGGCCGAACCGGGCGCTCCACGATTTACTCTCGGACCGCCTGCCCCCGCATCAGACCCAGCCAAGTCCTTCTGGCAAGGAACTTAACCATCATCTCAACGGACCACACTGCACAAACATTACACCTATGATCTATATTACACAGGGAACACCTAAAACAAGCATGGTCCTTGAACATTACACGGACAAACTTATGGCATTCGTCACGGGGCTGGCTTGGCCTATAACATAAGCACAAACCTACAATAAACAAGCGGAACGAGACCCGGATGGAAGGCAGACAATTAATTTTCAAATAATTTGACTCATAAATTAACTGTAACCCTCCCGCACCCCACCCCGCCACGTTACAACAACGAACGCATTGATTATGACGACAAGAACGAGGCGGGCATTAAACACACCCATAATAGATCCTCCAGGATGTGTAACGGCTCCAGGAATCATATCGCATAGCATTCGGGGTATATTTACTAATCAATATAAATTATACTCCTAACGAAAGCAGCACGATATGTGAAGAAAACAACAAAATGTATAACAAACTGCTGTATCACACGGTAAAACCGCAGACCACGCATCTACTCAAGAATTTTGAAACCACCGATCATTGCAAACCGATCGTGATCGCACGTAAACTTGATCATTCTAAAGTTTCCGGTACCATTTTTAGTACACAGCACCCAGAACAAGATGCGCGAATTAATGAAAAAATTTTCTTCACATAAACATCCGAGCGACCGGGTGTGACGTCACCCGCTCGGATCCTACGGAGAACGACGTCAGCCGATATTCGTGTTAGAAATACCGTAGCATAACACCTATTTTCATATCTGCCGATCGCCTGTTGGGGGTTAAAGAAGGCGATCGTCTGGCATATATCGTTGTTAGCACACGTCCCAGATTCTATGGGGTCAGAAATTGGAACATGCGACACAGCGAAATTTAGAGACCTAAGTCTTTTAACTATGGATAATAAAGAACGATACAACCTGGTTATCTTCGGCGGTATTCTCCATAGAATCCTTTAGTTAATCCTTTCACGAACACACAAACTATCACAGATTAAAGACACAAAAAACACTAAAATCCTCAATGCAGAAAGCATGTATTGCTCTTGTTGCTATGCAAACAAGAATGAGCTCTATGGTAAACGGGTACTCGGCAGTTGGGAGCCGAGTACCCGGTTCCCAGGAGTCGGTAAAGCTTTCTAAGTCTATAATCCTAGAGCCGCTGTCAGGGCCAGCTGTATATCAGAAGTAACAGAATGGTGAGTATTGATCGAAGGAGAAACTCTCAAATCTGAGAGATGGAAGTTTGAGCCAATTTAGTTTTAATAGCACTATATGACCTCTGAATGGCCATAAAATGCTACAGCATCCATCTCTAAGTACTTAATTTACTATAAATCAGTTAAATAGTGTTCATAGCAGCTAGCATATGGCTACTAGGATTTTCATTTAGGCTCCCTAATGTGGGCGGATTTCTTCTTCTTTTCGTTCGCTGATAATACCGCCAGTCCTGTAAGTGACTATCGACATGATCATAAGCATTAAGTGCGTGGATCCATGATTTATTAGAGTGCGCCGTGCGGCCTGGAACCTCCGTCTTCAGCACTCGAGGTTTCTGTCAGGGTTACCTCACCCTTACCTCCTTTAGTCGCCTCTTACGACACGCAGAGGATATGGAAGGTGTATTCTAAGCCCCACCTACAGGGCAATGATCAGATTTCATTTGGGCATGACTTGTAAAGCCATAGCTAAAGGGTAATCTAACGCCCTGCTATCAATTGCTGTTGAAGAGTACATGTAATGTTTATCAAGCTACAACCATTAATAAAATAATATACATAAATCAGAATAATTTGAACAGAACATCTAACCATCCCTTATGCGCTTGAATTGGAACCAGTTATCTATGTTAACCAGGTCTTTGCTCTCAGCTGAAAATATTATCATAATTCATGTTAGGCTTTTACTGTTTAATGCTAGTTTTAGTATTGTGTAAAGTTAGCCATTAGCCTTTAGATGTGAAGTATAGAACATCATACCTTTGAATGGATTATCTCCTCCGAAGAAATCCTGGAAAACTTTGTGCGCATTTCCATGAAAGGTGTATCCCTGTGTCCATGAATCCGAGCCACAACTTGCATCCGGGACCCCATTCTTCAAGCCTTCTTCACCAAACTGGTCATACACAGCACATTTACGACCTAAAAATGAATTGTACATAGAACGTAAATGGAGAGTCTATTGTTATACAGATGTCTTTGTAGTCTTATAATTATTCTAAAGCAGATTGCAACATTTATAGTTTATTAACCCTTTAACACTAAAATTTGTTCAAGAAAATTGTGATTTTCTCATAGAAAATGTCCATTTGCAGACCAAGCGAAGACTGTCAATCGTGGTAAATTTTCAAAAATAGTATTCTCTTGGTCTGCAAATGGACATTAATCAAGACAACTGCAGAAGCCATTTTGGCTGATATGAGTATTAAAGGGTTAAAGTAGGTAATGTCTTATACAGCTTGCATTAACCCTTTAATGATGAAGTCAACCAAAACTGGCTTTACAGTAGTCTTAAAGAATGTACATTTGCAAGCCAAGTGAATACTATTTTTGAATATGTACCACTAGAATGACTGGTTCGATAACAAATATTTTAATTTTCTTAATCAAATTTAGCCATTAAAGGGTTAATAATTGTCACGATTTGTCAAGAAAATATAAATTTTTGCTTAGTCAATGTCCATTTGAAAGGCAAGAGAATTTTATTTTTGAAAATTTACCACTGGAGTGATTGGCCCTGTTAAATCAAGCCAGTAATTCATGGTAAAACAAAGAGAGATAGTCTTCTCTTGGCTGGCAAATAGAAATTTCTCAAGACCAATGCAGAAGCCAACTTGGACTGGCTTTACAGTAAATGTGCTATTAATGTACACCATTAATTCTATGTGATTGGGAACATTTTTCTTATCTGGGTATTGACAACATAATAGTGGTATATTACGACACACGGCAAATAGATTACATACAGTATATGTTAAGTAACCACTGTTTTGCTACTCTAATGCAATCTATCACTTATGCCCAATTACCTCTATATCATGTGACCACCTTTTAGTTACATGTATCACTAAGTGTATTATTTAACCATTTAACGGTCAGATTGTTCAAGCAAATCTAAATAGTTGCATGAACTTATTTTTGCAGGCCAAGAAATATTTTTTAGAATGTACCAATGGAATGACTGGGATTGATTATCGAGTGATGGATATTCCTGAAGATGACTGCAGGCGCTGGTTTGAACCCGCTTTACCATTAAAGTGGTAAAATGTGATTAACCCTCTTGTGGCCAAGATTGGTTAGGAAAATGAATAGTTCGTTATTGAATGTCCATTTGAAGGCCAGGAGAAGACTTTCTTAAAAATTACCACTGGAATGACTGGATCGGTTACATTGTGGAAAGGATTAACCACATAATCATACATATCTCAGGCCTCATAAGTCGCATACTTACTATCCCGTAGTACATCATACGCCTCAGCCACCTGTCGAAATTTGTCCAAAACAGTCTGGTCATTGGGATTCTTGTTAGGATGATACTTCAGCGCAAGTTTGCGGTACCTGAAATAAGCATATATATTTGTTACTTATAATGCTGTGTCTAAATGCCTGATCTTTTCAAGAGCTTGTATATGTAGGAGGAAAACTTGATTTCACTGTGAAAGTGTTGCTGTAATATGCTGCTGCTTTAGACAACAACTGATTCCAGCAAAACTATTTTTAAAATGAGCACCAGTTCAAAGGCTATGCATAACTTAACCCAGGAAGCAAAGACAAATCTCATGCCAGCCCAAACTGACTTCTGCAGTGGTTTTGAGGAATGTTCATATACATGGCAAGAGAAAACTATTTTGGAAAATTTATCACTGGAATGACTGGATAGATAACCGAGCCAATTATTCCAGTGGTAGATTTTCAAAAATAGTCTTTTCTTGGTCTGTAAATGGACATTTACTATGCAATGATTATAATTTTCCTAACGAATCTTGACCATTAAACACCCGTAAGATTAAAGCTATAAGTGTGAAGATTGATCAAGAAAACAGACAGTTTCACCTGACCAATATAGTAGAAACCTTACCACAGAAATGACTGGCTTAATTAGGAGGCGGCAACAATGCTCAATGCCATTTATGTAAAACTTATACTTTCATTAGGTCAATCACCAAATTTGTACCAAGCAGTGGAAAAAAATGTATATTGTATTCTTTTAATTAAAACGCAGTCAATGGCATGCCATTGCAAATCTCCATGCTTTTGCCAACTTTGATGTTCCGCACCAACACTACCATACCCTCCCCACACACCCTTGAGCACTGTGAGTTGGAGCCCAATGTAGATGTCTCGCAATCTGCAATGATATGCATAAGTCACATAACAAATTTGGTTAAATTCGAACAGAGGATTTCAATGGAGATAGTTGGATGGATGGACAGACAGTTTGGTATAATAATCATGGTGCTAGGTGCATGGACCCTAAGCCACTTTTGCAATGGTAAGCTAAAATACTTTCATGGTCTTCAAGTAGATATTTTGAAAGATGAGAATATTTTTGGCCATCATATAGACTCCCTAATTATTTTTGTTACAAAATCTTATCCTTTAAGTTGTTCATCAATATTGCTCAAATTCAGACGATATATACTCGTCCACTTTATAGACCGCCTCTAATGGCAAAATAATGTGATCGATGAGATTCATCAAGATTTTTATCCTAACACAAACCTGATTCCTAACCTTGTATAATCTAACCCTAACCCTGCATAACCTTGTCAACCGCGTCATTTTATCCGCCATTACCGCCAGCCCTTGAAGTAGATTCTGGCCTGAATCTGGGTAGAATCCACTTCAATGGCCACTGATCATGACAAACACAATATTGCAAAATAAAGGGATTGGCAAAATTATACGAGAATTTTTTAACAATTATACCACACATAAATGTAGGGGTTACCTACAAACAACGGTATAACTTACCTTAATTGGAATTGGTTAGGATTAGAGTTTTGGGCTAGACTAAGTTTTATTAATGATGTTCAGATTTATATATATATGTTTTAAGAGTAGCAATGAACAACACAAACTATGCCCTATAAGAATTCTCATTGGTTTACATGAATTATTTTTAAAATTGGATAGCTCAGTCGATCACGCATCATCACAAATCCCCACATTTGTTGCTTTGACCTCTTGACCACCCACTCCACCCCACCCAAGCCCTGATGGCGGAACCAAATGTAAATGTCCTCTTACACCCCAAAATAATATAGGCAACTCACCTACCAAATGTGGCTGAATTCTGTCTACCGGTTTTGGAGGAGTTACATTAGAATCAATTCCCTGACCACCCCACCCTATTCACTAAGTATAAATTGTATTTAGATATCAATGGGACTAGAAGAAATGCCTATGTCTTAAGTCCTGAGAAAATGATAATGAAATATGGGATTGACAAAAGAGTCTCGTGTGTTTATTTGTTGCTTTGATCTCTTGACCCCCCCCCCCCCCCACCAACCCCCCCCCCCCCCCACCCCACCCCTGATGGCGGAACCAAATGTAAATGCCCTCTTACACCGCAAAATAATATGGGCAATTCACCTAAACAGTACCTAAACACAGTAGCCATTGGCGTAGTAATATCCATGAGAATATAGTGATAAAGTGAATTGAATCTTGAAAGAAAAAATACAAGTATCCTATTCATAGCAGACAATAGAATGTCACATAAAACGAAATCATATAACGATCACATTCTTTGGCAAGAAGAATAGCTAACAGAAAACAGTCCCTCTTAATTTGTCTTAGAATTCAAATCACCTTTCAGATGCACATAAAATGAGGACAAGAATTTGCTGACATTAAATGGATGTCGATATCACATACATGAATCACTGGGTGGATCATGTCGATTTTAATGTTACAGGAGTTAAGATGATACCAAAATTAACACCGTCCACATTGTTGCATTTACAGTCCACTATGGTGATGGCATTATTCAGTAGGGAAAATGTTTCAAAAGTTATTACTAAATCTGCAAACTATTGACGGAGTGCTCGGGAATGGCTTCTCTACTGATCACACGTCAGCATTCCGACCTGTCTGGTCTTCGAAGCGGATCAGCCGTACATTCATTAGGTGCAAAGAATAGTTTCAAAATGTCATGCTTTTAGAGCAGTTTAACAAACTATTCTATACTGAATGAAAATGTTAACAACCCCCCCCCCCCCATACCACCACATCCTTTTTCGATATGCTGTCGAAAAAAGTATCACGAGAGGGCACAATTGAAAACTTCACGTGTGTGAGTCATACCCAGCAGTGACAAAAGAAGAGGCGGACATAAAGGCTATACATGCCTGAGTCCATAGAATCATCCTAAGTAATCCTAAGTATATGTGATGTGTGACGTTGTTTCACATGCGATTACGTCTCAGATTAAAAACAATATTTGGTTTTCATGAGTCAATTCCAAACATGTTTTGTGAAATAACAGAGGTCTCTAACCACACGTATTGTTCAATAAGAGAAACTGTTTTCTGCTCTGCGAAATTCGCTGAGCATTCTGCAACGGTTTGCCTACTGAATGGGCTGATGAATTTACCTGAGGTTAGAGGTGTATTCTCAGCACAAAGCCACGTCTATATTTTTAGATTGGCAGTAGTTTGTATTAAACCAACAAGACACAGGATAGACCAGAAAGCAAATATCTTAGATCTCATTTTGAGAAACAGTACAAACATTGTCAATGATATATTTCACCTAGTCTCTTTAGGAAAAAGTGATCACGATATCTTAGAAATAAACCTTCACGCCTATATGTTTAATGTTTCAACTGAATAAAATTTGCCCAAACTTTTGCTGAATAAAGGTAGGTACAACGATATGCGCAGGGAAGTCAGCAACACTGACTGAACAAACATGCAGGAACTTCATACACCAGAAGCATGGAACTTTATTTACATCTTAACCACAATGCTAAATCAACACATCACAAAAACAAACAAGTCAGGTAAACGGAAACACCTATGGCTTACTTCCAGTTCCACACACACACCCTTAAAGCAAAAAACTAACTGTACAAAAAATACAAGAAAACGAAGAGCTCTGACGATTATAACCAACATAAAATGGCAAGGAATAATTCTACATCATGTAACAAACAAGCCAAATGGTCAATTTGAACGAAATATAGCAACAGAATGCAAGAAAAGACCCAAGTCCTTATGGAAATATGTTAAAAGCAAAACAACTCGAAACAGGAGGCCAACTTAAATATAACAATGATCAAGTGTGTACAAATGATATAGAAAAAACAGAAGTTCTGAACATCTATTTTTCAGTGTATCCCTTAGCATCCTATTTAACAAATCTTTAGAGGAAGCTGTAATACCTGAGATTTGGAAAATGGCTAATGTATGTCCGATTTATAAGAAAGGTCCAAAAAGTAATCCAAGCAACTACAGTTTTAGAATACTGTAACCGCATATGGTCTCCTCGTTTAAGACTACTGCTAGAAAGACAGATTAAAGGCTTTGAACCTCATGTCACTAAAATACAGAAGGCTTAGAAGAGACTTAATCAAAACATACAAATTTATCCATGATGATTACAACATTGACAAAAATACATTCTTTGACCGATCAAGTAACATACGTACAAGAGGTTACACATTTAAGCTGAACACTAAACGCAGCAGAAAACATGGAACTCACTCCCTTCTGTTGTGGTTGAGGCACCCATGCTCAGCGTGTTTAAATCCAAGCTAGATATGCACCTAAATGACATAATATATGATGAATGACAGAGCCAACTAATAGATATATAAGACAATCTAGAAATATACCCAAATGCTAGATGCAGAAGGGTGTAACCATGAATTTATGGGGCACACCGCAGCTGATGCGGGGAACAGGCATTATCGTCATTCTCCCCCTACGAAAACTGGTGACTTCGGTTTTACTACCTTATTTAACTTCACAGCTTTTTTCGTTTAACAGAAAAAGCTGCAAAATTAAATAACTTTACTTATTCCAATCGCTACATAGAAAGAGAACATTGCATTTAAATATTTTAAGCAATAATTCAAGTGAAACCCTGAAACCGGAAGTCCATTGAAATCTAATGTAGGGGGAGAGAAAGACGATATAGCCAACAATTGTAACTAAACAAAGTACAAGCACTAGTAATACAATACCAACACAGTTTCCGGAGGCAATAACAAGGCAAGGGCTTATGCCTCGTAAAATGATGATGATGATGTCCGTGGATGATGATGATGATAATGCAATGTTGTGTTCACTTGCAAATTGGCTGAATTTATCCTTCATTGATAACTCTGCACTTTTCATTAGAAATGGTGAACCATTGCCACAACTATATTGGGATGAAGTTCACCCAAATACCATTGGTATGCACTTGTTATCTGACAACATTATGAGTTATATAAGAACAGTAATGAACATTCATCACGATTCTATTAAAATAACAGAGCCAAATCAGTACATTACAATAGGAGCTACACCCAAAATGACACTAACCGTAAACGTAACAACAACTACACACAAAGAAACAATGGCTATTTCGCTGATATGTATGACTACGAACCTGAGCAGGGAGGAATATAGGGAGGAGCACAATGAATCATCTCAGGCAGAGAGACAATGCTGGAAACCAGTCATACGACAAAACTCAAAGCCTCTTCCAAATGTCTTTCAACCGAAACAAACCTTTTTATCAAACCAATTTCTTGACCTCATAGATGAATATACAAGCGAAATAACAGACACATGTAAAAACTACCAAACAACTGAACAAGGATTACAGCAAACTACCAATAAAAAATATGAAAATAATTTTAGAAATCTGTCCACCAATGGTGAAGGTGCCTCTAATGAAACATCCCATCAATCTCTATTCAATGTTCTCATAAAAATGTTTATACACAAATGCAGACTGTCTCCGAAACAAAATGACTGAATTAAAGTACATTATTAACATCAATAAACCGTTAATTATTATTATAACTGAAGTGAAGCCCAAACATCATAGAGAACTAACCATAGAGGACTACAATGTTGATGGATTGCAGGAAATGTCAATTTCCCTTTCTCCGAGATCTAACAATACTCACCATTCTGTTACTTCTGATATACAGCTGGCCCTGACAGCGGCTCTAGGATTATAGACTTAGAAAGCTTTACCGACTCCTGGGAACCGGGTACTCAGCTCCCAACTGCCGAGTACCCGTTTACCATAGAGCTCATATTGTTTCCATAGCCACCAAACAAGAGAAAACTATGGCTTGCCTCCGTGGGGCTGGGAGGCTGGGTCCGTAACAGAATGGTGAGTATTGTTAGATCTCGGAGAAAGGGAAATTGACATTTCCTGCATTCTCCTTCGATCAATACTCACCATTCTGTTACTTCTAATATACACCAGATTTGATCAGTAACCTGGTGGGAAGGGGCAAGCCATAAATGCTAATTTTGCCCCTTGGAGAAAGATTTTAGACTTCAAACTTGACTAACGGAGACCTAAAAGGACCGTCAAGTTCACGGAACCGAATCACATTCGCGTCACAGCCCCCCCCCCATTTTTCCTCCTAAGAAAAGGGAGAGAACTAACGAACATGTATCTCGCCTGAAAACACAAATATGCCAAGAGGGTTAACTACTCCCTGCATATTCCATGTATTAGCCTGGGAATGAGCATGAATATATAAGATGAATGAACATGATACATATACATAATACAAAAAACTCTCACTTATTGAATTACCTTATGATAATTGGACTTCAGACGTACCGCCTCCAACCATTCACCGGTTCGGCCATCGGTGACACAATCTGGTTGACATCCTCTCGCCTGACCATGCCTGCTTTAGGTTCTTTTCTTACCAAAGTGAGAAAAGGGTGAAAAGCAGTGTGGTCACTAACTATCGTTTGAAAACAGCTAAAGCGAGTGGATTGGCTGAGTCTGACACATCCCTCATATAGTAATCCGTGAATGAGGACTCACAGTGCCATTGTGCAACGGCCATGATGTCCTATAACGGAACACCATTATAAAGGGCGGTCGAGGCGGCTATTCCTCTGACATTGTGTGCCCTTACGCCTTGCACCTGGTGCCCAGTCGCCATCTCGTGAGTAGTCTGAATGCATTCGACCACCAAACGAGAGATAGTATCCATGGATGCGGCGCCATAAGACTTTTTATGGCAGATCCACAGATGTCTATCGTTCGACCGTAACGAGTCAGTCCGTTTCTTGTACTTAGTCAAAGCACGGACCGGGCACCAGACACTGGCATCACGATCAAACCTAGTTAACTTCGGTATAATGATCGGTTTGCCGGGATATCTCAAAGATTGGTTCTTTGACATAAGCTCTGCTCTTGGCAGAAGACGCAGACCTTCTCCAGAAACAATAAATCGGTTCCTCTCTGCCGAAAGCGCATGGATCTCACTGCGCCTTCTAGCTGAGGAAGCTGCCAATAGAAAGACCGCCTTTAGAGTCAAATGCTTTAGACTAGCCGAACGCAACGGTTCGAAAGGGTGCTTGGCCAGTACATTAAGCACTAAAGATAGACTCCAGGCTGGAATGACTACCGGTTGTCTCGGTCGGAGATTGCTCATTCCCTTCAACATCACATTTAACTGGGCCACCTCTGGACTATCCCTGTTGGCTAGACAAGGGATAACTGATGCCAAAGCTGACTTGTATCCAGCAACTGTGACGGGAGCTAGTCCTCAAAAGAACAGCTCACAGAGAAAGTCTGATATTTGCTGATAGTGGATTGAAAGGTATCAATACCCTTTTCTTCACACCAGTCTGCAAATCTGTTAACCTTGTTGTTATATGACTTGAAGGTTGACCTCCTTCTCGCAGCCGCGATGAAATCAGCAGCCTGTCGAGAAAAGCCTTCCGACGTGGAACGTTGTTTGATAACATCCACGCAGTCAATTGAACATTTCGGGACGCTCGTGTAGGAAGCGTCCCTTGGCCTGGGAGATTATGTTCGGAATCTCGGGCAACTGCACAGGATTTTCCACCAGCAGATCTAGAAGATCCGTGAACCACGCCCTGCTCGGCCAATACGGCGCTATTAGCAGGACCAGACACGGTTCCTCCCTGACCTTCACCAATACCTTCGGTAGAAGAATGGTGGGTGGGTACGCGTAAGCGTGCATCCCTCTCCAGCTTATCGCCAGAGCGTCTGTATCGACGGCATTTGGATCTGTAATCGGCGAGACATATGTCATGATTTGAGCATTTTCCTTTGTGGCGAACAAGTCCACGTTGGGTTTGCCCCAATGCTCGAAGATCCGTCGCAGAACTGGAGGGTTGAGGGACCATTCTGTTGGCAGGATTCTCTGTCTGCGAGACAAAGCATCCGCCAGAATGTTCAATCGGCCAGGAATACGAGCTGCTTTCAAAACAACCGAGTAATTCCTGCACCATTGAATCAAGTGCCACACCCGGATACACAGAGTTGGCGACCTGGTCCCGCCATGGCGATTTATATATGATACCACTGTCGAATTGACCGACCGTATCAATATCACCCTGCCCCTGATCATCAGAAGGAACTCTTCCAACGCCAGTTCCACTGCCATCATTTCCAACAGATTGATATGCAGCTGACTCTCCGGGAGAGTGCAGGAAATGTCAATTTCCCTTTCTCCGAGATCTAACAATACTCACCATTCTGTTACTTCTGATATACAGCTGGCCCTGACAGCGGCTCTAGGATTATAGACTTAGAAAGCTTTACCGACTCCTGGGAACCGGGTACCCGGCTCCCCACTGCCGAGTACCCGTTTACCATAGAGCTCATATTGTTTGCATAGCCACCAAACAAGAGAAAACTATGGCTTGCCTCCGTGGGGCTGGGAGGCTGGGTCCGTAACAGAATGGTGAGTATTGTTAGATCTCGGAGAAAGGGAAATTGACATTTCCTGCATTCTCCTTCGATCAATACTCACCATTCTGTTACTTCTGATATACACCAGATTTGATCAGTAACCTGGTGGGAAGGGGCAAGCCATACATGCTAATTTTGCCCCTTGGAGAAAGATTTTAGACTTCAAACTTGACTAACGGAGACCTAAAAGGACCGTCAAGTTCACGGAACCGAATCACATTCGCGTCACAGCCCCCCCCCCCTTTTTCCTCCTAAGAAAAGGGAGAGAACTAACGAACATGTATCTCGCCTGAAACACCAATATGCCAAGAGGGTTAACTACTCCCTGCATATCGCTTGTATTAGCCTGGGAATGAGCATGAATATATAAGATGAATGAACATGATACATATACATAATACAAAAAACTCTCACTTGTTGAATTACCTTATGATAACAGGACTTCAGACGTACCGCCTACAACCATTCACCGGTTCGGCCATCAGTGACACAATCTGGTTGACATCCTCTCGCTTGACCATGCCTGCTTTAGGTTCTTTTCTTACCAAAGTGAAAAAAGGGGAAAAGCAGTGTGGTCACTAACTATCGTTTCCAAAACAGCTAAAGCGAGTGGATTGGCTGAGTCTGACACATCCCTCATATAGTAATCCGTAAATGAGGACTCACAGTGCCATTGTGCAACGGCCATGATGTCCTCTAACGGAACACCATTGTAAAGGGCGGTCGAGGCGGCTATTCCTCTAACATCGTGTGCCCTTACGCCCTGCACCTGGTGCCCAGTCGCCATCTCATGAGTAGTCTGAATGCATTCGACCACCCAACGAGAGATAGTATCCATGGATGCGGCGCCATAAGGCTTTTTATGGCAGATCCACAGATGTCTATCGTTCGACCGTAACGAGTCAGTCCGTTTCTTGTACTTAGTCAAAGCACGGACCGGGCACCAGACACTGGCATCACGATCAAACCTGGTTAACTTCGGTATAATGATCGGTTTGCCGGGATATCTCAAAGATTGGTTCTTTGACATAAATTCTGCTCTTGGCAGAAGACGCAGACCTTCTCCAGAAACAATAAATCGGTTCCTCTCTGCCGAAAGCGCATGGATCTCACTGCGCCTTCTAGGTGAGGAAGCTGCCAATAGAAAGACCGCCTTTAGAGTCAAATGCTTTAGACTAGCCGAACGCAACGGTTCGAATGGGTGCTTGGCCAGTACATTAAGCACTAAAGATAGACTCCAGGCTGGAATGACTACCGGTTGTCTCGGGCGGAGATTGCTCATTCCCTTCAACATCACGTTTAACTGGGCCACCTCTGGACTATCCCTGTTGGCTAGACAAGGGATAACTGATGCCAAAGCTGACTTGTATCCAGCAATTGTGACGGGAGCTAGTCCTGTAAAGAACAGCTCACAGAGAAAGTCTGCTATTTGCTGAATAGTGGATTGAAAGGTATCAATACCCTTTTCTTCACACCAGTCTGCAAATCTGTTAACCTTGTTGTTATATGACTTGAAGGTTGACCTCCTTCTCGCAGCCGCGATGAAATCAGCAGCCTGTTGAGAAAAGCCTTCCGACGTGGAACGTTGTTTGACAACATCCACGCAGTCAATTTGAACATTTCGGGACGCTCGTGTAGGAAGCGTCCCTTGGCCTGGGAGATTATGTTCGGAATCTCGGGCAACTGCACAGGATTTTCCACCAGCAGATCCAGAAGATCCGTGAACCACGCCCTGCTCGGCCAATACGGCGCTATTAGCAGGACCAGACACGGCTCCTCCCTGACCTTCACCAATACCTTCGGAAGAAGAATGGTGGGTGGATACGCGTAAGCGTGCATCCCTCTCCAGCTTATCGCCAGAGCGTCTGTATCGACGGCATTTGGATCTGGAATCGGCGAGACATATGTCATGATTTGAGCATTTTCCTTTGTGGCGAACAAGTCCACGTTGGGTTTGCCCCAATGCTCGAAGATCCGTCGCAGAACTGGAGGGTTGAGGGACCATTCTGTTGGCAGGATTCTCTGTCTGAGAGACAAAGCATCCGCCAGAATGTTCAATTGGCCAGGAATATGAGCTGCTTTCAAAACAACCGAGTAATTCCTGCACCATTGAATCAAGTGCCACACCCTGATGCACAGGGTGGGCGACCTGGTCCCTCCTTGGCGATTTATATATGATACTACTGTCGAATTGTCCGACCGTATCAATATCACCTTGCCCCTGATCATTGGAAGGAACTCTTCCAACGCCAGTTCCACTGCCATCATTTCCAACAGATTGATATGCAGCTGACTCTCCGGGAGAGTCCATGTGCCCGAGACCTGGTGTTCTCCCAGGCAGGCACCCCACCCTTCCAGCGATGCATCCATGTAGACGGACAGCTGGGGGCGGGGTAGGTGCAGCGAAACCCCTAATAGGAGATTCTGATGCTGTTTCCACCATAGAAGATGCGATATTATCGGCTCCAAAACTGGCACCAGTTTTGACAGGGGTTCTGTTCTCTGTTTCCACAGAGACATCAGATACAACTGGATAGGCCTTCGCATTAGAGCAGCGTACGGGATAACCTGCTCCATGGAGACCATCATGCCCAGCATCTGAAGGAACCGCCTCGCCTGAATGTGGTTTCCCACTCGAAAACTCTTGAGGATGGCTAACAGAGACACCACTCTGGGCTCTGATGGGTAAACCCTGCCCTCCTCGAGGTCGAATCGCATCCCCAAATAAACGAAACGTTGAGTGGGCGTCAACTCGGATTTCTCCTCGTTGACTATGCAGCGTAGATCTGAAAGTAACTTCAGAGTCAGAGCAGTATCCACGTTCAACCTGGCTGCCGAGTCTGCCTTGAGCAGCCAGTCGTCTATGTAGGTGTGTAGCGCCACGTTCTCTTTTCTGAGTAACGCTGTCACCGCAAGGACCACTCTTGTGAAAACCCTCGGAGCTGTCGACAGGCCAAACGGGAGAACTGTAAACTCCCATACTTGATTCTGAAACGCAAATCTCAGAAACCTGTGCCAACTCCGATTCATAGGAATGTGGAAATATGCATTTTTCATATCGATCGATACACACCACATTCCTTTCCTCAATCCCGCATTACCGACCTCGGCGTTTCCATCTGGAACCGAGGCATATGGATAAACCAATTTAATGGCCTGAGATTGAGTATGGGTCTCCATCCCCTTGTGCTCTTGGGGACAAGGAACATGTTTGAATAGAAGCCTGGAGTGTTTCGGTTTGCTGGTTTTATTGCTCCTTTCAGAAGCAAACCCGACACTTCCTTTTGAACGGCTTCTAACTTGTCTGGCTCCCTTGGTACGGGTGTCCAGACAGGTGCCAAAGACAGATTTTGTGGTGGAAAGTCCCACCACTCCGGCATGTAACCCTGGGATAACCATCCCAGGACCAGACTGTCTGACGTCACACCTTGCCAGGCCTCGACGAAACGCATGAGCCTTCCACCCACCATAGACGCCTCGACGTCTAACGGGGTTGTCCGGCTTGCAGTCCGCCCCCCCCCCCTCTTTCTTAACGAGAGAGAGAGAGAACCATTTCGTTCTAGGCACGACGGGTATAACAGGCACCGCTGTTCCTGTCGCACAGGCGCGGTCCAGGCGGATATGAAGGGAGCTTTCGTACCCTCAGGTACGCTTCGGCCCCTTCTGTCCGCCCTTTGAGGCCTTACCCTTACCCTTCCCCTTGCCCTTCCCGCCTCTAGGGCGGTCAGGAGCAACATTGGGGAGGGTAGGCGCCTCTACAACCTTCCTGGGCTTCTTCGCCGGTGGCGGCTCTGAAAACCCAGCTGAAGCAGAAGTCGCAACAGGCCTAGCTTTCGCCTTGCCCTTATGCTTCTTCTGCTCCTTTGAAGGTTGTCCCGTTAGCGGTTTCCCCACAGGCCCTAGTGCGTGCGCTTGCCGCACTAGCTCTAGCTGTAGGTTTACCGCTAACCGATTCTGCGCGATACTGGCGGTATCCTCTAAGATGGCCCGCGCTTGGCCACCGAAGATGCTAGGCCCTGTCAGGGGCGTCCCAAGAAGACGCTCCCTGACTGCCGTAGCCGGACGCATATGGTCAATGACCCTTTGCCTCCTGGATTTCGTCACACGCGCTTGCACCCTTGCCAATGTGTCCATCGACAGCACCAGGCCGTCATTGACACATGAAAGCGCCACAGGTGGCACAGGGTGGCCTGCCCCGCTTCAGCCCACACCGACTGAAGGAGACGATAAGAGTGGTTGACAGCGCTCATCGCTGCCCTCACACCCTCATCGCATAGGGACAGGACTTCTTCCTGGTGTACCTGAGACTTGTCCACAAGTGCCGGACCGGGGTGACCCGCCACGGCACTCTGGACGCCCAGTACCCATCGGTCTTCCTCCGTGACTGACGGGTCTACACCATACCTGTCGTATTCCCCCCGCGGAATACGACATCTTGCCTGCACCTCCCTGGAGGCCGCAGGGAGCTGACCCTTGGTCATCAGTTGTTTGCTATAAATAGCATCCAACCATTCTATGAACCGTGGATCCAGTCCCACTGACTGGATCCGGGCCGCGGGCAAAATCCCCGTCCTGATCGACGCAACCGATGGACGGGGCGCATCTTCATCGGCCGTGGCCGAAACCACAGATGGGTCAACCCTGGCTAGCCACGCCAGAGCATCTGACCAATCTACCTCCGATGAAGACACCCCCGCAAACACGTCACCCGTTGACGTGCTCACGGGTCTGCCAGCCACGGCCTCCCAGCAAGGAGCCACGGCTGACACGCCAGGCACTCCGGTACCACACGGTTCCGCCGCCACCCCATGAAACACTCCGGTCCATGGGGTATGTCCGCACGGAAAACCGTACGGACCCGTAGCAGTCACGGAACCATAGCCGGACACGGGCGCCCACGGCACCCCACGTCCGACTGCCGGACCAGGCGAGATAGGTGAGTACCACGCCCGGCCCGGCACACCCGTTCCCGTGACGGCTGGTGCCAAACCAAGCCGCACGGAACCGGTGCACGGTAACGGATTTGCCTCAGCCACAGGCGGAGCCGCTGACCTGGCTTGCGCCAAACCAGACAAATGGAGGCTGGTTCCGTCTAGGACGGAATCAACCTCCATATTCTCCACCTGTGGCTTCACGGGCCGCAGCAACCTCTCCTCCTCGGCCTCCTCGTCTTCAGACTCCGAAGAGTCGTCACTAGACGAGTCAACCGTGGAACCGTCCTGGCGGACGGCTCCCACCCCTGACGGACCGGCCACCGCTACTGGACCACCCGGAGGTGGCCGCAGAGAAACAGAAACCCGTCTGGCCGAAGCCAGACGGGACTGCCAGGGGGCCGTACGAGACGGCCCCCTCGGTAACCAGTCCAGAATCCTGTCCGAGGACAGGATCCGTACCAGGCATGGGGAGAAACTGCCCCCCAACCTTTGGTAGCAGGGACGACACCAGCGTGGGCAGAACGCTATGCAGAAAAACCCTGCACAGCCGGACCAAACCACGCCGGCGGTGCCATCTCCGCCACCTCCAGCTGGGGAAGTGGAGCACCCGCACCGGCCGAACCGGGCGCTCCACGATTTACTCTCGGACCGCCTGACCCCGCGTCAGACCCAGCCAAGTCCTTCTGGCAAGGAACTTAACCATCATCTCAACGGACCACACTGCACAAACATTACACATATGATCAATATTACACAGGGAACACCTAAAACAGACATGGTCCTTGAACACGACACGGACAAACTTATGGCATTCATCACATGATGGCAGGGCTGGCTTGGCCTATATAACATAAGCACAAACCTAAAATAAACAAGCGGAACGAGACCCGGATGGAAGGCAGACAATTAATTTTCAAATAATTTGACTCATAAATTAACTGTAACCCTCCCGCACCCCACCCCGCCACGATCGCATTGACTATGACGACAAGAACGAGGCGGGCATTAAACACACCCATAATAGATCCTCCAGGATGTGTAACGGCTCCAGGAATCATATCGCATAGCATTCGGGGTATATTTACTAATCAATATAAATTATACTCCTAACGAAAGCAGCACGATATGTGAAGAAAACAACAAAATGTATAACAAACTGCTGTATCACACGGTAAAACCGCAGACCACGCGCATCTACTCAAGAATTTTGAAACCACTGATCATTGCAAACCGATCGTGATCGCACGTAAACTTGATCATTCTAAAGTTTCCGGTACCATTTTTAGTACGCAGCACCCAGAACAAGATGCGCGAATTAATGAAAATTTTTCTTCACATAAACATCCGAGCGACCGGGTGTGACGTCACCCGCTCGGATCCTACGGAGAACGACGTCAGCCGATATTCGTGTTAGAAATACCGTAGCATAACACCTATTTTCATATCTGCCGATCGCCTGTTGGGGGTTAAAGAAGGCGACGTCTGGCATATATCGTTGTTAGCACACGTCCCAGATTCTATGGGGTCAGAAATTGGAACATGCGACACAGCGAAATTTAGAGACCTAAGTCTTTTAACTATGGATAATAAAGAATGATACAACCTGGTTATCTTCGGTGGTATTAGTATCCTTTAGTTAATCCTTTCACGAACACACAAACTATCACAGATTAAAGACTTAGATTTTCTTTCACAAAAAACACTAAAATCCTCAATGCAGAAAGCATGTATTGCTCTTGTTGCTATGCAAACAAGAATGAGCTCTATGGTAAACGGGTACTCGGCAGTTGGGAGCCGAGTACCCGGTTCCCAGGAATCGGTAAAGCTTTCTAAGTCTATAATCCTAGAGCCGCTGTCAGGGCCAGCTGTATATCAGAAGTAACAGAATGGTGAGTATTGATCGAAGGAGAATTGCTGTTGCTGAACCCTCAAATATTCATATCGCCAATAGTGTCAATCAGCAAACTTCGGACAACACACCAACCTCACCAGCAGTTATCATCAGTCACAATGAACAACAGCCTTCTACATCATCATCACATCCACATCAGAAGAGGCAACAACGTGACCCACCACCAGATAGCCAACCACCATCAGAGTCTTTTGATTCCGAGGAGATGTGTTGTGTTTGGCTTAGCAACATATTTTGCTCATGTTGGCATCATCTTTGTAAAGTGGGCAGAGTGTGACATCTGTAAGCACTGGGTGCACTTGAAATTCTGCACTAATGTATCCATTGTTCGGAAAAATACGCCTTTCCTGTGTCCACATTGTGAACCAGAACAATAACTAATTTCAAAATGTTTTTAGAGTAATGTAATTAGTATTTCATGTGTTTGATAATGTGGGTAGAATGCACTTTAGTGGGCGCAGAAATCTCGCGAGATTTTATGTCAATCTCGCGAGACTTCTGTTGCTACGGAAGATGACGTCATAATTAATTCACCCATAAAGTGATGACATCATTTTCGATTATTACTATTATTATTATAGGGATTCCCTGATAAATTTATGGGGATTTTAATTTTTACAAGAATACATACCTAATCAAAATCATCGTAAGAGTGATCCAAAGAAGCAGAGGCGTTTGCATCAGAATTATCCGGTCGAATGTTCTCTTTGTCAGTCTCCGTTTCTGGTGAAGTTTCGAAATTTACTCGTTTGATTAAGGAGAGAAATTTTAGGAATTTGTCATTGGCATTTTCAAGATACTTTTTGCGGACGATGTACTCGAGGAAGTAGCTGTCATACAGTTGTTTTTGGGTCCCAGAACGAGGAAGAGAGTTTTTCAAAGCGTGCCAAGTAGACTCGATAGTGTTTGTATGGGCACCTGTTTCACTATTAACGAATTCTTTAGAATGATTTACTGTTTGATGTTGGTAACCTATTGATGAAAGAGATGAATAAGCCTTCCAACAGTCTGAGATTATTGTTGTCCCAGGAAGAATATGTTTCTTGATGATAGGAATGAGTGCATTCGCTGAGCGGTCATCAACAACAACAAAAAAACTTTGTTTAGATTCTCGTTCAATACCGCCAAACACCCAACAACCATCAACACGACTACCACGATTATATTTCCGTTTGCCAAATTTTGACTCATCAATTTCAATCACTTTTCCCACACCCCTAATAACTTCGTTGTCTTGTTCTAATATAAAAAAACAATCTTCACGGCAAAAATTAAACCAGTCAACAATTGTATGTGATGAACCTATTCCTAGCTGAAACTGTACATAATCATTAGGAAGTTTGTAGACCCAGTAGTAAGTGAGTTTTAGAATTTCGGACAAAGATAGATGAGATCCGCTAAACCAACTGTCACTTCTTATAGAAACTTTTTTACCACACGTTTTGTTGACACATCTCCAAATAAGCCCGTCTTTACTGGCTGATTTGTCTTTTTTCAAAGTAATGTATCCAGAAACACAATATTTACAAACGCCGCTAAAATCCTTTAATATACTTTCCTTTTGCAACCAATCTACAACATCATTATCGCATATTCTATATAAATCGTCATATTTCATCATTTTTGACATGTTGACATTTCATCATGTTTACAAAAAAGAACGCTGTTAATTAATTATGACATCATCTTCCTTAAATATTAATTATGACGTCATTTTCCTTAGAATCGGAAGTCTGTGATGTCATAATTAAGCTTCGCCCAAAAACGTTCTAATGTGGAATGCTGGTTGCGTCATAATTAGGATTTCCCCCAGAACAATGAAATGTGAGACGTCATCAATTTATGGGTGAATTAATTATGACGTCATCTTCCGTAGCAACGGAAATCTCGCGAGATCAACGTAAAATCTCGCGAGATTTCTGCGCCCACTAAAGTGCATTAGTTCCGATAATGTTCACGATGGCCATTCTGAGCCACCCCACGGAACTAATGCACCTTAGTGGGTGCAGAAATCTCGCGAGATTTTACGTTGATCTCGCGAGATTTCCGTTGCTACGGAAGATGATGTCATAATTAATTCACCCATAAATTGATGACGTCTCACATTTCATTGTTCTGGGGGAAATCCTAATTATGACGCAACCAGCATTCCACATTAGAACGTCATCTTCCGTAGCAACGGAAGTCTCGCGAGATTGACATAAAATCTCGCGAGATTTCTGCGCCCACTAAAGTGCATTCTACCCCACCCCACTTTTGCCACCGTTTTGTGGACCCGTGTTGCAAGATTTTAGTGTTAATTTTTAGTGCGACTCTAGTCAGTTTTAAAGTGATTTAAAGACATTTCTATGAACTTTTCATTGTAAATATTCGGATGTGGATGAAGAAATCATTCAAGGTATGTAAGAATATGTCAGTTTTATTTGATTTTATTGTACGTTACTTATAAATGTCAATCAAAGTTACCAGTTTTCGTTTTGTACCACGGTTTTCGGGTACCCCCATCCTAAGTCTATGACGAAAACTGGTTCTAACACTGTAAATACGATATTTGTGCCACTTACTGTTTGTGTACGTCATCTGCCTTTGCCGTCCTCGTAAGCCCGAGAATGCTATAGTAATCTACGCCCATTTTGCAGAGTTGTTTATTTTCAACAATCTCTCGGAAATTGGAAAAAATGTTTACTTTTCTGTCGGCTTGCCTAGCAACAATGTGAGCGACCCTAAAACGCGGAACGCACGGAACCGCGGTACAGTCAAATGTGGCCGCGGATAGTAATGCAACAAATAGAGTAATACGTGATTAGATTCGATTCGATAAAGGACCATCCACAGACTGTAAAAATGGCCTATCAAAAGGCATTTGTAGCTCGGTCGCCATGCCGTCCAGCACGTTCCTCGCTACTGCCTTTCTCTGTGATAACTAATCTTTCTTACATGTCAAGGCATACCATGTAAATAATGCTTTATCTATGTTTATTTGTTGGCCCAATATAATTTTGCTCGTTGGGATTCTGTTCTGCAATTGGAGAGCTCGGCTTCGCAAACACTAGTGAGACGAAGCACTCTGTATGACTACACCGCACAACTGGAAACTGGAAATAACAGCACACAGTTTTGTGATGATGAAGATCTAATCATAGAGGTGTAAACCTGCAGTCAGAAACAACTTAACTTAACAACTTAACTTTAAAAAAGCACTGAGGCAGTAACAAACTATTGGCTTTTGCGATGATGATGATGATGATGATGATGATCAATCATCATCATTATCATCATTTTACGATGCATAAGCCATTGACTTGTCATTGCATCAGTGTTCTGTTGTAGTGTGGCTTAACTGTTCAGTCTAATTCAAAAGTTCTTTCCTTGAAGTCGATTTCTGGTTTGCTCCTGAATGATTCGACTGTTGCTGCTCAATTAAGTCTCCTCGAAAACGTTAGATTTAAGACTTTGACCCTTGCCACTCTGATTTCAATATTCTGTCTTTTGCTGTGTAAATAAAGAAACTGGTGTATGTTTTCCAACAATTTTATTGATGATGTTGCTATCTACGACACCAGCATCCTTCACCAAATTTGTAAAAAAATTAAACCAGATCATATTTTAATTTAATTTGAAAATTTAAAATTCTGCCATCAGAGTGGCAAGGGTTAACACTGATTTGTGGGAATGCTATCGTGCAGATGGGTCTACCGCCTACACCCATGGCCACACCCTGCTGCGCCTAGCACGTGGTTACTTGTTGACTTGTGGTGGCCGTAGTTGGTCTTATTGCCGTTGTTTTCATTTTCTGTGTTTATCGCTATCCGCGTATCCTTCTCTATGCTAGTGTCTCGTCATGCTACCACAAGATGTGGACGTGGAAACAGAGACCTATCTACTGATAATTGAAGCCGCTACAGAGCATGTTCTTGCCGATACACAGGCTACTCCAAGATCGGTACACTGTATTGAAAGAGTTACAGTATGACTTTGTGATGGACTGGTATACATATGCTGATTCAGTCGAATTCAAATGTTCTTCTTTCGAAGTAGATATCTAGTTTGCTCTTGAATAATTCAACTATTGTTGCTTCGACTATTGTAGCTGGCAGTGAATTCCAATGCGGTACCACGCTTTTAGTGAAAAGTGCTTGCGAGTATTTTTGTTGCTGCATTTTATGTTGAGCTTGAACATATGACCTCTGGTCTGTGTAATACCGGATGGTTCGAAAAGTAGTCCGTATCAATATTATATAGATCCCTGATGAGCTTGAATGCTTTAATTAAATCTCCTCGAAAACGTCTATATTTCAGTGATATTAGATTTAGGCTTCAAGTCTCCATGTAGCTATACTCTCTGATTTGCGGGATGAGTTTGGTTGCTCGACGTTGAACTCTTTCTAATAGCAGTGATTGCGTTTTCAATTTTGGTGACCATGGTCAGTTGCAGTATTCGAGAGTAGGTCTCACTAGACACGTGTACATGAGCGTGAAAGTAGATTGGTCTATGTTAGTAAAGGTTCTTTCGATTAGGCATATTGTGCTGTTTGCCTTGGATACAATATTACCTATATGTATATCAAAAGAGAGGTTTCTATCAATATGCACTTCAAGCTCTTTTTCGACCTCTGATGTTGATGATACAGGGTGTATATCGGGCGAATCTGTCATAAAGTATATAGTGTGTGGGTTATTCCTGACGAAATGTAGAATGTTTTATCTGTGTTAAAGGATAGCTGCCATGTCTGCGACCACTTACATACTTTGTCTATGTTGTCTTGTATCTTACTGGTAGCTGGGTTGCCATATATTTGTGTGCAACTGCACATATTTTTACTATGTCTCTATGTTACTATCATGAGGAGGGGGCTAACAGGTCTATAGTTCTCTGGGTCGAATTGCTTCCTTTCTTAAAGATTGCTGTGACATTTGTAGCTCTCCATGCTTCAGGCACCACATCTTCTCAACCCGTATGTCCGCCTCTTCATTTTTCACTGACTTATACAACGGATGTGACTTACAGGCATTTTGTACTTCACAGTAAAGTCGTATTTAAATTAGTCCTACCTCTAATTTAAACACTGAATCTATGCTTACTAATACATGGGGTAGACTGTTCCATACATTGTTGATTTGGCTTGCAAATAACTGTTGCCTTATATCCAGTTTGGCCCTATCTGTGTGTACCCTCAGGCTATGGGCTCTTGCAGAGTTGTTCTCTCTAACCTCAAACATGTTGCCTATCACTTTTATGTCATACACTCCATTCAGGAGATCTAAAACTTCAATCATGCCACCTCTTCATCGTTTATATTTGAGCGCCGGGAGGCCAAGCTTTCTTAGTCTGGCTGGGTAATCCAACTCTGCCAGCGTGGGGAAAGCTATGTTGCCCGCTTCTCTACATTTTCAGCCACCAGGGTTTCCGTCTTACTCACTACACCTGGTAAATCAGTTATGGAAAGAACAATCAATACTGGGACTAATACACTACCCTGAGGGATACCACTTGTCACATTCCTGCTTTCTGATGAAACTCCATTGACAACAACTTTTTGGTGTCTGTTTGACAAGAAATTTTCAATCCACGAGTTTAACTGTTGACTTATGTCATAACTTCTTAACTTTCCTAACAAACGTAGGTGTGGAACTTTGTCAAAGGCTTTCACGAAGTCCATATACACTATCTTTCTGCCTTTATCTATGATACAAGTCCAGTAATCTATGACTTTCAATAACTGTAGAGTAGTTGATCTTCCAGGCAGGAATCCAAATCAGGATTTACTATACAGCTTATTTCTGGTCATGTCGTCCATAATCTTTGCTCTAACCAGCTTCTCCATCAATTTACATAAAACACTTGTCAAGCTAACTGGTCTGTAGTTCCCAGGTTCTGATTTATTTGCATTTTTGAAAAGTGTTGTTACATTAGCCATTTTCCATGCTTCTGATACCACTCCCTTTACCAGTGATTTATTGAAGATCAGTGTCAGAGGTTTACAGAGTGCATCTCTTAACTCCTTAATTACATTAGGATGAACTCCATCTGGACCAGGAGCTTTGATCTTCACAATCCCTTTTAATATTTTCATCACTTCCTCTGTTGTAAATTCTGCATCAAGGAAACCGTCACTCAATTGCTTAATTTCAAGCTCACATGTTTCTGTATCTTGCCCTTTCATATAAACGCTTGTGAAGAAGTTGGCCAGGACATCCGTTTTCTCTTTATCTGTGTTAGGAGTCTTTATTCCCTCGTTTCCAGCTGATTTTAGCTCTGCAATTCCTGTTTTCACAAGTCTTTTGGAATTTACATATTTCCAAAATATCTTAGGATTCCTCTTTACATTTTTAGCTATCTTTTTACTGATTCTTTTTTGCTTTTCCCACTAATCCTTTGACTTGGTTTCTAATTTTAGCTTATTCTTTATGTTGATTTTCATCTCTTGTCTCCATAAGCGATGCCAAATGCAGTGTTTCTTTTTTATCTTTTTCATAAACGACTCATTCATACATGTACATTTTTGTTCTTCATTCTAACTGTTATTATTCGATTTTGGGATGTATTTCTCTTGTGCTTGAGTGTAATTTACCATAGGAATTTCCAGTGCATCTGTAGTATTTAATTCTATCAGTTCTGTTTCCTGGTCGATATCCAGATCCTTTCTCATCATCTCATAATCTCCTTTGAAAAAGTTTCTTTTCATTTCCTTACCATCTATATGCTGGTAATATACATATGTTAAAACATTATGGTTACTAGATCCAATAGGACTGAATTGTTCCATGTCTGTTATCAATTCTTCATTTGTCCAAATGAGGTATGTCGTACTAGGAGTGTTGTTCAGCCATGTGCGTGTGGGCTTCCTCAAAATTTGATATAAATAGCGATCTCCTAGGCACTCTATGAATGACTCTGCATCCTAGTTCTTTGCTGCCATCCCAATTTATGTCTGGAAAGTTGAAGTCATCCATAATCAGTAGGTGAGTGAATTCATCTCGTAAATTGCATGCTGCTTAATTCATTAAAATTTTCTGTGGTGCTGCTGGGACTTATATATACATCTTACCAACAAATTTTCAGTGTTTAATTTAGTTTTCACCCAACTGTTTTCTTGAAATTTACTTTCAATTTTGTATTCCACCCCTTGAGGGTTCATTAATATATGGGGCTACGCCTCTTTTGTATCCTGTAGCTGACTCATTTATGAACAGTTCAAATCCTGGAATCTGTAATTCTGCCAGAGATGGAGCTAATCTAAAGTTCTTCGATTTTATTAGTCAGGCAATCTGCATTTGTGTAAAGACATTTCATATTGTTAGCATTGTGTTGGCAGGGTAAGCACCGTCACATCTCCGTTTTGTCTTCCATGTTTTTGCTTTCATCCCAATTCCCCATTTTTTGTTGCAAGTATTTAAATGTACAGTTTTGTTTCTAAACCTATTTACAATCTTATTTACAACTTCATGACTCTCTTCCCCTCTAATCTCTCACTGCCTTTTTGCTTCACTTTGACCACCTTTCCTTCCCATCGCGGGCCACATACAATGTACTAAAATTTCCATGATTCATTTTCTTGATTTAGTTTCCACATTTCTTCAAAAGTCTCCTTATTTACTTTCCTTTCCTTGATAGTCATATCATGTGTAATGCCAGCTTTTTTTTAACTTCTCTTCAGCTCTCACCAGATTTTTAATGTGACTTATAATGTTCCCTTTGGTTTTCCCATCTTCAAATGTGATTCTCAATAACCGTTGATTTGTTTCTGTTTTATTAATATCTCTCCTGCCTAATCTAGTAATACCTGTTGCTTTATCACTGGGGTGTTCAGTATTTTACATAATCATTCAACATAGGATGCATCCTCATCTTTTCTAATATTTCCTCTTTCACGTAGTAACGCTTGGAAATAATTATGCTACACCTCTCTCGCTCTCTCTCTCCCTCTCTCTCTCTCTCTCTCTCTCTCTCTCCCTCTCTCTCTCTCTCACTCTCACTCTCGCTCTCTTTGTACTTTCTCTGAGGTCTGCAATCTGCTCTTCCACCTCTTTCAGGCAAACTGGATCACAAGTTGCACCCTTCTGCCTTTTGTCCTCTTCAATAAGTACCTTCACCTGTTATATGTCTGTTTTCTGCATCATTCTGTCCCTTTCTAATTTCTGTACCCGCTCTTTCAATTTGTTTAGAAAGGCCTCATATCTTTCTTCAACCTCTTTTTCCATTCTTAGATTTCTTAGCACATTTTCCTCACATGGTGGACAGTATCAGTGCAGATCTGACCTTTTTGCTAGCAGCTTGTATTCTGCCCTGGACAGATTTAAGCATTTCTTGCAAACATGTTTGCAGCAGTACTAGCACTCTAGCCTCTCTGACTTCTCTTCTGTGAAGTTTGTTTTGCATATCTCACATGTCCAGCCCTCTTTATTGTGTTTTTCTTGATTGTCTCCTTTCTAGCCTCTTACGGAGGGCTTTCTTCCTTTCGACGGTGAACCTTTACCTGACATAGTTACATAGTTACATAGTCCTCTTCTGCTGGATAGGCTAAACAGCATGTAGCAGGTCTTCACAATCTTCTTCTGTGTGTGTCTTGCACCTGCTGGACTGCGTGTAGGGTGCAGACGGGTATGATCGGGAAGTCTATCACACAAGCTTTGTCTTTGTAGTGGTGATCTAGTCTTCATTTGAAGGTGTTGATTGTAGTAGCTGTTACTATGGAGTCAGACAGGTTGGTGTTGCCTGTGCAGCTTATGACAATTATTTAATCTATGGAATTATTAAATAGAGGAACCTCCACTGACTCTATAACGAGTGAAATTTTTTACAATAATGACCAATATTTAATTGGTTGAATTGATTAGTAGAGTAATCTACACTGACCCTATGGCTTGTGACAGTAATGACAATGATGATTACTGTTTTCTGTGGCTGTAATTGTAGAAACATCATACAGCTGCAATCAGTCCTTCTTCGCTTTTGCTCACTGTGTCTTGTCCTCAGCCAAAATCCTTAGCTTCCTCCTGGCTTTGTTTTTGCTGGCTCCAAGTAGGGCGAATTCCAAGGCTCTCTGTGCTGGTGTCTCTTCTGGCATCCTTAGTACATGGCCAACCATGGGCCATCTTTACTAGGTGACCTTTACAGACAGCTGTGATTTATTACACATCTTGTATAGTGCATCGTTGGAAATTATGCTTTCTGGCCATCAGTGTCCATGCAGTGATGGTGCGTAGGTGTTTGCGGTGGCAGGCATTGAGTTTGTCTAGAGATGCCTTTGGAGCTGCCCAGCTGTTACAGTTATACAGTAATAACAATAGTGACTGATATTAAGTGACAGCTTTGTATCGATACTTAATTGGTGGAATTCATAAGTATAGAGTAATCTTCACTGACTCTATGGCTTGTGACAGTAAAGACAATAGTGACTGATATTGAGTGACAGCTTTGTTACTATACTTAATTGATGATGATGATGATGATGTGAGATTCATGATTCAAGATTCAAGATTCAAGAGTATTTATTCGATTACAAAATACATATAAGTAATGAATTCAACTAGGTTGTCTGCTGAGGGCAATGCCTATTGTGTTGGTGGACACCTTACACATATATACATATATAGATGATGATGATTTTATAGGGTTTCATAGGATAGGACTTCTTCGGACTTCTTATGATATTTCTGAGGACTCAGGCTGTGTTCAGCCTTTATGTCCACATCATCTTCCATTAAAAATGTTCCACGTTCCTGACTTACCGGCATCCGATATTCGTCCGTGAAATCAAGTTTAATGGCTTGTTGCTCCCAAGATTTATCTAAGGCCACTTCAATGGCAAAGACAAATTTACAATTTACTATGGCGTCAGGCAAGCTATTCCAAATATCTACCACTCTATTTGTAAACATATATTTCCTAATGTCCGTTCTAATATAGTGCTTGGACAGTCTCAAGCTATGGCCTCTTGTGCCTCTATTCTCTGCCAAGATCAGCAGCCCCTCAGAAGCTTCAGGATCGTATATCTCATGGGTGAGTTTATAGACCTCTATCATGTCTCCTCTCATCCTTCTGTACCGCATTGCGAGCATTTTCAGTCTCTTCAGCCTATCTATATAGCTCATATTGCTCAATGCTGGAACTTGTTTGGATGCGCGTCGTAGTACATTTTCTATTAGGGCTACATCCTTTTTCAGATGAGGGCTCCACCCACATACTGCATACTCTAGGTGAGGTCTCACCAGGGCCTGGAACAGCTGCTTAAACATTTCCTCATCTAAGTAAGTGAATGTTCTTCTAATTAGCGCCATAATGCTGTTCGCCTTGTTAACATGGGCTTGAATGTGGCTTGAGAAGGTTAAGTTCATGTCTACTGTGACCCCAATGTCATTTTCCTGTTGTGTGTTCTCAAGATTTACTAGTGTCCCATCTTGCTTGTAGAGATGGTAGCTCTTCTCATCTGGGTGTTTTCCTCCCTTGCTCTCTACCGTTAGTACTTTGCATTTGTTTGGGTGGAATCTCAATAGCCATGTGTTTGACCACTCCTGAAGGGAGTCCAGATCCTCTTGCAACTCAATTTCATCTTTCTTGCATCTGATTTGCTTGTAGATTTTTGTGTCATCTGCGAAGAGATAACATGTAGATCTTACAGCCTCAGGAAGATCATTAATGTATATCACAAACAGGATAGGCCCTAACACACTGCCTTGTGGGATTCCACTTGCTACTGGGTGGTTTTCTGAAACATGTCCATTGACCACGATGCTTTGCTTTCTGTTTGAAAGAAAGTCCTGAGGACTCCGGCTTATTCATCCCCTATGCCCGCCTCTTCAGTTGTATATGAAACATAACACTCTTGCACGTGATGATGATGATGATGATGATGATGATGATGATGATGATGATTAAACCAGCCATCTGGCTTGGCCCATGCATGCTGCAATATCCACGGCCGTATTGTCACTGTTACTGTGTTGTAGTCCCCCTGTTCATCAGGGTAATGCTAAACGAGTTAGCCGCACCGTGACCGAGTTAGTAGTTATATGAAGGCGTTGTACAAAGTTCAACATGCTGATTAATCCATGCACTAACTTCAAGAATCAACAGGAAACTATATACAATTTCATGAATGTACATTTCGCCCAGAGTTACTTTTCTCGACTGCATAGTTTGGATGTGGTAGTTCCATGTTTAGATTTCTGCTTGCCGAATTTATGTAAGTAATTAAGGTCTCTAGCTCTGAAGTAATGTGCTCTATAGCAGAGCCAGTGAGATTCAGATTCGATGGTTTCTAGTAGTGACCGCTTGGCAGCATTAGACAGCAGTGAACATTTGTTTGGGTCCGGAGTTAGACTGAGCAGTGTATCATCATTGATATTGATAGATACTAGGCTTTCTATAAGCTTCCGGTAACAGACTGCGCTGGAGTGAGCATTGGTGCATCGGAATAAGAAGTGTGCTACATCTTCTGGTTCTTTGTGACAGATTGGGCAGAGGTCAGACTCCCGTCCACCAGTAAATTTGCTTCTCGCACCTTGACGAGTGTAGTTTCCAGTGAGAACCTTCGCTTTGATGACAGCACGCTGGGCATCATGAGTATTGGTGGATGTGGTCCAAATGCTGTGAGCTCTTCCAATCCCACAGCTATCGATACTAATGTGTTTTAGTGTGCTCTTTGTGTGGGCTTCTTCTTGCAACTGAATTGTCCATACATAGTTGCCATTGGAACGTATTATCGGATTTCATGAGCTCTTATCCACATGATTCACTATGAATTGCAGAGGGCTACTGAGATTGTATTTGTAGAATAATGTTACGATCATGGAGAACCAGCTTTTGTCAGTTGGGCGATTGACGATGAGTTGTCTGTATGCTAATTTGACAAATGTAGAGTCCTTTTGACATGCTATAGCAGCGAATAAAGATAGTCGATGGGCCATCAAGTTCTGTTTCGAAGGGTCTTGCTCCAAGAAGAAGGTATACAGCTGAGGTAGCACATGCTTTAGGAAGATGCTGTATATGTTTCAGTGTGGCTCTGTGGAAGAGTTCTAGTGCTTCTAGTTCTTTTTGGTTGATCCAGATTGGTTCTAGGCCATGCATATAACACGGTAGGACATACGTTTTATATAGTTTGTATGCAACAGGAGGTGGTAGACTGTTTAGCCCATGAAGACCAGCTCCCATCAGCATGTATAGCGTGCGACGACCTTTGCTAATTCCCGTCATGTATGAAGCATGAGACTTGAGCTGAGCTATTGACATTCCTAGTTATGCCAAGATGAGTGAATTCTTCACAGACTGTCACTGGGACTTGATTACTCCTCCAGCATATCCTTTCGTTCCATGTATCATTAGGGATGTGTGGATTTACTACTGATACTATTGTTTTGGTTGGATGGAGATTATATCGTTCCCTGTTGGTATAGCTCTCTGCTGCTGACAAGTTGAGCTGCATGTCATTTAGGTGGTCAGTAACGAGAATGAAGTCATCTGTGCAAGCAACTCTGTCTACGTCGATAGTACCGATTTTCAGGCCTGAATTCCTTTGACCGAGATTTAGCAGGAAATCATTGATGTATACTTTGTAGTCATAGGAACTCGCGACCCCTCCTTGTCTCACGCCTTACAGAATAGCAAAATGCTCGCTGACCTGCCCAAGGTGTTTAATTCTTGTTGTCAGATTTTGATATGATGGCAGTTTTTTACCTTTCCGTGGATCTGGGCGTTCCGCGTTTTAGGGTCGTTCTGAAAATCTCTAAGCAACAGCGTCAAACATGGTGGACAGTTTGTGAACACTGTAATTAACTATTGTTACCTGATGACAAGGTTTGATGTTGTATGGTAATGTTTATTTTCCTTTTTTCTTATGATTAATTCACGGCTGCTATGGTTATCATCGGGCTATATCCTTATTCTTACCCCTCACGAAAAGTGGTAACTCGAGTTTATTTCTGTTATTATCGTGGAGTATCCAGTTTCGGTGAGGCTCTAGTGGTCGGTGAGCTTTCGTTACGCATGCGCGGTGTAACAACACAAGGTCTCATGACGTCATAATTTTGTAATCAACCAGTACAGTAATTATTGGACAATTGGTAAAACTTACCGCCTTTCCCCTCAAAATTCACATTAAAATGTTATGTCAGCCCTAAATCAACTTTAGCGTGTAAAAAATTACCGATTTTCCTATTACTTTTTATCATATTTCTTCAAAGCATTGTATTTTAAATAAAAAACGTAAATTCTTTTCTTCAAATATTGGAAATTCTTTCCCGTCGTCTGTTTTATTTATAACACGTGACCATTGTGACGTTGTCAAAATCCATACTGGACAGGATGATTCAATTCAATAGTCAACAGCGTAGTGCCTGTTCTTAGCACATTTTTTTCAAAATCAAGGAGTATATGCATGGTATAATATTATTCAATATCTTTTGCATATTTTCATTTGATGCTTCAGGCAAGCCCTCACAACTAGCTCCAGTCTGAGGAAAATGGCCACCACCATCACCCGAGATAAAACAAGAAAATGACGATAGAACACCTATTCTGGCAACTTCGAACGTTCAGCATTTTTTGCTCCATATGGTAGCTGTATTGTCCAGAAATAGAAATTTGGGCAAGCCTGTACACGCTATCACCGAAACAGGATACCATCGTTTTTGTTTGTTTTGATGTACGTCATCGCCTAATGGCGCTGTATTTTGATATTTCGTTTACAGGGGTTTTGTTCTAACTTGGTGCTGGATAAGGGATAAAGTCACTAACAATTTAAGCCAATCTATTTTTAAATATGTATGGTATTTATTAAATTATTAGCAATTCCTGCCTAGGCGCCCTGAAACCGGATACTCCAAGATAATTTTACTGCTTTCTTCATATGGCGAAAAAAGCATCATAGAAGTATTGCCGTACTTGTCAAAATGTTGTAGACATTGAAAACATTATAGATAATTTTATTTATAGTGTAATATGGAATTAGGCATTGCCTAGTGGGCGAGCGCAATATGCTACCAAGTCATTTCAAAATGATGGTCAAATGTCGCCTGTGTAACAATCACGCTGCCATTTCTCCTTCGATCAATACTCACCATTCTGTTACTTCTGATATACAGCTGGCCCTGACAGCGGCTCTAGGATTATAGACTTAGAAAGCTTTACCGACTCCTGGGAACCGGGTACTCGGCTCCCAACTGCCGAGTACCCGTTTACCATAGAGCTCATTCTTGTTTGCATAGCAACAAGAGCAATACATGCTTTCTGCATTGAGGATTTTAGTGGTTTTTTGTGAAAGAAAATCTAAGTCTTTAATCTGTGATAGTTTGTGTGTTCGTGAAAGGATTAACTAAGGATACTATGGAGAATACCGCCGAAGATAACCAGGTTGTATCGTTCTTTATTATCCATAGTTAAAAGACTTAGGTCTCTAAATTTCGTTGTGTCGCATGTTCCAATTTCTGACCCCATAGAATCTGGGACGTGTGCTAACAACGATATATGCCAGACGATCGCCTTCTTTAACCCCCCAACAGGCGATCGGCAGATATGAAAATAGGTGTTATGCTACGGTATTTCTAACACGAATATCGGCTGACGTCGTTCTCCGTAGGATCCGAGGGGGTGACGTCACACCCGGTCGCTCGGATGTTTATGTGAAGAAAATTTTTCATTAATTCGCGCATCTTGTTCTGGGTGCTGCGTACTAAAAATGGTACCGGAAACTTTAGAATGATCAAGTTTATGTGCGATCACGATCGGTTTGCAATGATCGGTGGTTTCAAAATTCTTGAGTAAATGCGTGGTCTGCGGTTTTACCGTGTGATACAGCAGTTTGTTATACATTTTGTTGTTTTCTTCACATATCGTGCTGCTTTCGTTAGGAGTATAATTTATATTGATTAGTAAATATACCCCGAAGGCTATGCGATATGATTCCTGGAGCCGTTACACATCCTGGAGGATCTATTATGGGTGTGTTTAATGCCCGCCTCGTTCTTGTTGTCATAATCAATGCGATCGTTGTGGTAACGTGGCGGGGTGGGGTGCGGGAGGGTTATAGTTAATTTATGAGTCAAAATTATTTGAAAATTAATTGTCTGCCTTCCATCCGGGTCTCGTTCCGCTTGTTTATTGTAGGTTTGTGCTTATTTTATAGGCCAAGCCAGCCCTGCCATCATGTGACGAATGCCATAAATTTGTCCGTGTAATGTTCAAGGACCATGCTTGTTTTAGGTGTTCCCTGTGTAATATAGATCATAGGTGTAATGTTTGTGCAGTGTGGTCCGTCGAAATGATGGTTAAGTTCCTTGCCCAGACGGACTTGGCTGGGTCTGACGCGGGGTCAGGCGGTCCGAGACGAAATCGTGGTACTCACCTATCTCGCCTGGTCCGGCAGTCGGATGTGGGGTGCCGTTGGCGCCCGTGTCCGTCTATGGTTCCGCGACTGCTACGGGTCCGTACGGTTTTCCGCGCGGACCTATCCCATGGACCGGAGTGTTTCATGGGGTGGCGGCGGAACCGTGTGGTAGCGGAGTGCCTGGCGTGTCAGCCGTGGCTCCTTGCCGGGAGGCCGTGGCTGGCAGACCCGTGAGCACGTCAACGGGTGACGTGTTTGCGGGGGTGTCTTCGTCGGAGGTAGATTGGTCAGATGCTCTGGCGTGGCTAGCCAGGGTTGACCCATCTGTGGTTTCGGCCACGGCCGATGAAGATGCGCCCCGTCCGTCGGTTGCGTCGATTAGGACGGGGATTTTGCCCGCGGCCCGGATCCAGTCAGTGGGACTGGATCCACGGTTCATAGATTTGTTGGATGCTATTTATAGCAAACAACTGATGACCAAGGGTCAGCTCCCTGCGGCCTCCAGGGAGGTGCGGGCAAGATGTCGTATTCTGCGGGGGGGAATACGACAGGTATGGTGTAGTCCCGTCGGTCACGGAGGATGACCGATGGGTACTGGGCGTCCAGAGTGCCGTGGCGGGTGGCCCCGGTCCGGCACTAGTGGACACGTCTCAGGTACACCAGGAAGAAGTCCTGTCCCTATGCGATGAGGGTGTGAGGGCAGCGATGAGCGCTGTCAACCATTCTTATCGTCTCCTTCAGTCGGTGTGGGCTGAAGCGGGGGCAGGCCACCCTGTGCTACCTGTGGCGCTTTCATGTGTCAATGACGGCCTGGTGCTGTCGATGGACGCATTGGCAAGGGTGCAAGCGCGAGTGACGAAATCCAGGAGGCAAATGGTCATTGACCATATGCGTCCGGCTACGGCAGTCAGGGAGCGTCTTCTTGGGACGCCCCTGACAGGGCCTAGCATCTTCGCTGGCCAAGCGCGGGCCATCTTAGAGGATACCGCCAGTATCGCGCAGAATCGGTTAGCGGTAAACCTACAGCTAGAGCTAGTGCGGCAAGCGCACGCACTAGGGGCTGTGGGGAAACCGCTAACGGGACAGCCTTCAAAGAAGCATAAGGGCAAGGCGAAAGCCGGGCCTGTTGCGACTTCTGCTTCAGCTGGGTTTTCGGAGCCGCCGCCGACGAAGAAGCCCAGGAAGGTTGTAGAGGCGCCTACCCTCCCCAATGTTGCTCCTGACCGCCCTAGAGGCGGGAAGGGCAAGGGGAAGGGTAAGGCCTCAAAGGGCGGACAGAAGGGGCCGAAGCGTACCTGAGGGTACGAAAGCTCCCTTCATATCCGCCTGGACCGCGCCTGTGCGACAGGAACAGCGGTGCCAGTTATACCCGTCGTGCCTAGAACGAAATGGTTCTCACTCTCTCTCGTTAAGAAAGGGGGGGGGGGGTGGTGGACTGTGAGCCGGACAACCCCGTTAGACGTCGAGGCGTCTATGGTGGGTGGAAGGCTCATGCGTTTCGTCAAGGCCTGGCGAGGTGTGACGTCAGACAGTCTGGTCCTGGGATGGTTATCCCAGGGTTACATGCCGGAGTGGTGGGACTTTCCACTATAAAATCTGTCTTTGGCACCTGTCTGGACACCCGTACCAAGGGAGCCAGACAAGTTAGAAGCCGTTCAAAAGGAAGTGTCGGGTTTGTTTCTGAAGGGAGCAATAAAACCAGCAAACCGGAACACTCCAGGCTTCTATTCAAACATGTTCCTTGTCCCCAAGAGCACAAGGGGATGGAGACCCATACTCAATCTCAGGCCATTAAATTGGTTTATCCATACGCCTCGGTTCCAGATGGAAACGCCGAGGTCGGTAATGGCGGGGTTGAGGAAAGGAATGTGGTGTGTATCGATCGATCTGAAAGATGCATATTTCCACATTCCTATGAATCGGAGTTGGCACAGGTTTCTGAGATTTGCGTTTCAGAATAAAGTATGGGAGTTTACAGTTCTCCCGTTTGGCCTGTCGACAGCTCCGAGGGTTTTCACAAGAGTGGTCCTTGCGGTGACAGCGTTTCTCAGAAAATAGAACGTGGCGCTACACACCTACATAGACGACTGGCTGCTCAAGGCAGACTCGGCAGCGAGGTTGAACGTGGATACTGCTCTGACTCTGAAGTTACTTTCAGATCTAGGCTGGATAGTCAACGAGGAGAAATCCGAGTTGACGCCCACTCAACATTTCGTTTATTTGGGGATGCGATTCGACCTCGAGGAGTGCAGGGTTTACCCGTCAGAGCCCAGAGTGGTGTCTCTGTTAGCCATCCTCAAGAGTTTTCGAGTGGGAAACCACATTCAGGCGAGGCGGTTCCTTCAGATGCTGGGCATGATGGTCTCCATGGAGCAGGTTATCCCGTACGCTGCTCTAATGCGAAGGCCTATCCAGTTGTATCTGATGTCTCTGTGGAAACAGAGAACAGAACCCCTGTCAAAACTGGTGCCAGTTTTGGAGCCGATAATATCGCATCTTCTATGGTGGAAACAGCGTCAGAATCTCCTATTAGGGGTTTCGCTGCACCTACCCCGCCCCCAGCTGTCCGTCTACACGGATGCATCGCTGGAAGGGTGGGGTGCCTGCCTGGGAGAACCAGGTCTCGGGCACATGGACTCTCCCGGAGAGTCAGCTGCATATCAATCTGTTGGAAATGATGGCAGTGGAACTGGCGTTGGAAGAGTTCCTTCCGATGATCAGGGGCAGGGTGATATTGATACGGTCGGTCAATTCGACAGTAGTATCATATATAAATCGCCAAGGCGGGACCAGGTCGCCCACTCTGTGTATCAGGGTGTGGCACTTGATTCAATGGTGCAGGAATTACTCGGTTGTTTTGAAAGCAGCTCGTATTCCTGGCCGATTGAACATTCTGGCGGATGCTTTGTCTCGCAGACAGAGAATCCTGCCAACAGAATGGTCCCTCAACCCTCCAGTTCTGCGACGGATCTTCGAGCATTGGGGCAAACCCAACGTGGACTTGTTCGCCACAAAGGAAAATGCTCAAATCATGACATATGTCTCGCCGATTACAGATCCAAATGCCGTCGATACAGACGCTCTGGCGATAAGCTGGAGAGGGATGCACGCTTACGCGTACCCACCCACCATTCTTCTACCGAAGGTATTGGTGAAGGTCAGGGAGGAACCGTGTCTGGTCCTGCTAATAGCGCCGTATTGGCCGAGCATGGCGTGGTTCACGGATCTTCTAGATCTGCTGGTGGAAAATCCTGTGCAGTGTCCCGAGATTCCGAACATAATCTCCCAGGCCAAGGGACGCTTCCTACACGAGCGTCCCGAAATGTTCAATGACTGCGTGGATGTTATCAAACAACGTTCCACGTCGGAAGGCTTTTCTCGACAGGCTGCTGATTTCATCGCGGTTGCGAGAAGGAGGTCAACCTTCAAGTCATATAACAACAAGGTTAACAGATTTGCAGACTGGTGTGAAGAAAAAGGGTATTGATACCTTTCAATCCACTATAAGCAAATAGCAGATTTTCTCTGTGAGCTGTTCTTTTGAGGACTAGCTCCCGTCACAGTTGCTGGATACAAGTCAGCTTAGGCATCAGTTATCCCTTGTCTAGCCAACAGGGATAGTCCAGAGGTGGCCCAGTTAAATGTGATGTTGAAGGGAATGAGCAATCTCCGACCGAGACAACCGGTAGTCATTCCAGCCTGGAGTCTATCTTTAGTGCTTAATGTACTGGCCAAGCACCATTTCGAACCGTTGCGTTCGGCTAGTCTAAAGCATTTGACTCTAAAGGAGGTCTTTCTATTGGCAGCTTCCTCAGCTAGAAGGCGCAGTGAGATCCATGCGCTTTCGGCAGAGAGGAACCGATTTATTGTTTCTGGAGAAGGTCTGCGTCTTCTGCCAAGAGCAGAGGTTATGTCAAAGAACCAATCTCTGAGATATCCCGGCAAACCGATCATTATACCGAAGTTAACTAGGTTTGATCGTGATGCCAGTGTCTGGTGCCCGGTCCGTGCTTTGACTAAGTACAAGAAACGGACTGACTCGTTACGGTCGAACGATAGACATCTGTGGATCTGCCATAAAAAGTCTTATGGCGCCGCATCCATGGATACTATCTCGTTGGGTGGTCGAATGCATTCAGACTACTCACGAGATGGCGACTGGGCACCAGGTGCAAGGCGTAAGGGCAGACAATGTCAGAGGAATAGCCGCCTCGACCGCCCTTTACAATGGTGTTCCGTTATAGGACATCATGGCCGTTGCACAATGGCACTGTGAGTCCTCATTCATGGATTACTATATGAGGGATGTGTCAGACTCAGCCAATCCACTCGCTTTAGCTGTTTTGAAACGATAGTTAGTGACCACACTGCTTTTCACCCTTTTCTCACTTCGGTAAGAAAAGAACCTAAAGCAGGCATGGTCAGGCGAGAGGATGTCAACCAGATTGTGTCACTGATGGCCGAACCGGTGAATGGTTGGAGGCGGTACGTCTGAAGTCCAATTATCATAAGGTAATTCAATAGTGAGAGTTTTTTGTATTATGGATATGTATCATGTTCATTCATCTTATATATTCATGCTCATTCCCAGGCTAATACATGGAATATGCAGAGAGCAGTTAACTCTCTTGGCATATTTGTGTTTTCAGGCGAGATACATGTTCGTTAGTTCTCTCCCTTTTCTTAGGAGGAAAAAGGGGGGGGCGACTGTGACGCGAATGTGATTCGGTTCCGTGAACTTGACGGTCCTTTTAGGTCTCCGTTAGTCAAGTTTGAAGTCTAAAATCTTTCTCCAAGGGGCAAAATTAGCATTTATGGCTTGCCCCTTCCCACCAGGTTACTGATCAAATCTGGTGTATATCAGAAGTAACAGAATGGTGAGTATTGATCGAAGGAGAATGCAGGAAATGTCAATTTCCCTTTCTCCGAGATCTAACAATACTCACCATTCTGTTACGGACCCAGCCTCCCAGCCCCACGGAGGCAAGCCATAGTTTTCTCTTGTTTGGTGGCTATGCAAACAATATGAGCTCTGTGGTAGACGGGTACTCCGCAGTTGGGAGCCGAGTACCCGGTTCCCAGGAGTCGGTAAAACTTTCTAAGTCTATAATCCTAGAGCCGCTGTCAGGGCCAGCTGTATATCCGAAGTAACAGAAGTAACAGAATGGTGAGTATTGTTAGATCTCGGAGAAAGGGAAATTGACATTTCCTGCACTCTATGGTAAATGGGTACTCGGCAGTTGGGAGCCGAGTACCCGGTTCCCAGGAGTCGGTAAAGCTTTCTAAGTCTATAATCCTAGAGCCGCTGTCAGGGCCAGCTGTATATCAGAAGTAACAGAATGGTGAGTATTGTTAGATCTCGGAGAAAGGGAAATTGACATTTCCTACAATCTCGGAGAAAGGGAAATTGAAATTTCCTGCAATCCAGGGCAAACAGCACAATATCACTAATCAAAGGAACCTTTACTAACATAGACCCATCTACATTCACACTCTTGTACAAGTTTCTAGTGAGACCTATTCTAGAATATTGCAACTCTGCATGGTCACCAAGACTGAAAAGACAATTACAGCTATTGGAAAGTGTTCAATGCCGAGCAACAAAACTTGTCCCGCAAATCAGAGAGAATAGTTACACAGAAAGACTTGAAGCATTAAATTTAATAATATATACTGTGATAATAATAATAATAATAATAATAATAATAATAATAATAATAATAATGAAATATAGACGGTTTCAAGGAGATTTAATTGAAACATTCAAACTCATCAGGGATCTATATAATATTGATAAAGTCTACTTTTTCGAGCCATGCAGTGTTACACAGTCCCAAGGCTCAACATAAAATGTAGCAACAATATTCGCAAGCACTTTTTCACCAATAGAGTGGTACCACAGTGGAATTCACTGCCAACTACAATAGCCGAAGCAACAACAGTCGAATCATTCAAGAACAAACTAGATATATCTACTTCAAAGAAAATACATTTGCGTTTGACTGAACTGGCCATGTGTATATCAGCCCATTGCAAAGTCATACTGCAATTCTTCAGAGATTTCAGGATCTTTTGAATTGGACTGAGCATGCCATACTATAGCAAAATACACTGAGGCAATAACAAGCCAATGGCTTATGCCTCATAAAATGATTCACGGATGACACTAAGATCTCCATGGCTACCCTCTCAGAAGCTGACTGCATTCAACAGCAGGAGGACATTTACCAAATGTTTGAATGGACCAAAAATTCCCTTCTAATATTCCACCCTGACAAATGCAAGTCTATGCGAATATGGGAACTCAGTTGTACCATACATATATCATACCGTGCGCCTAGAACATGTATTCTAGTCATTGGAGGCTGAAAAGACATTGCCCTTGCTGTCACCATCGACAGCAATTAAACTAAGTTTTATCACACACATGATTCAAAGAATGAATAAAGCCCACTCCATAATGGGACTCATAAGACATTCATGCGAATACCTGGATCCAAACAGCTTCCTGCTACTATACAAAGCATTAGTTCGCCTTCATCTGAAATATGCCAATTAGCTGGTTTGGTGTCCTCATCACAAATCACACATAACAGCCGTGAAAAAATTTTCAGAGATGTCTCGGCCTGCAAATAAACATTTGTTAAGCAATAAGCAAACACTTAAATTATCTTAACCATTAAATTCTTACCTAGACAGTTTCGATTGTAGTTTGAATTGTGCAAAATAATTAACCGTGGCAGTGTTTCTCATGGCATCTAAACACACCGAGAAATGTAGGCGTACCAACCTGAAATCTGGTGGTCCCAAACTGAAATTTGAGATTCCCTTGCAGTTTTTCTATCCATGGTATAATTAAAGAGTACCATCGGTGCACAGCTATGATTTAGGAGGCCCCATGCTAGATTTTGTGGGTATGTTTGTCAAAAACCTATAAAACTAATTAATATTTAACATTCATGCAAGATTTTCAGGGGTCCCATGGGACCCACTATCACAACCTTTGAGGGTCCCCAGTTACATTTTGAGAGGCTATAACCTCAAAAGGACCCCTATGAGAAACCATGATTGCAGGCCGAGTATACATGCCTTTTTTAGCATTTTAGATATGTACATGTTGCATACCAACAGAATAGTTACAACTCATACACACCATCATAAAAATGAACATATTATTCCACAGATTGACCTGGTGTTTTGAGGAGAGACCAAGCGCAGGATGAAAGTCAACTCTGGTGATATCCAGGGCGTGAGCATTGTGCCACCAGTTATCGAGTTCTTTGATGTGGAACCAAGCTGTTTGTACCAGATAAATGTCTGTGTGAAAAACACGAGCAGAAACAGCAAAGCTGTCAGATACTATGCACCAAAGACTAAGGTAATCAAGAGGTTAATAACATTCAGCGCAGATCATATATTTGTTCTTGATTGCTGCAATGTTGTTTTGCTTAACCCTTTAACACTTGAATTTTTGAAAATTTACCACTGGAATGACTGGCTCGTTCGACTGGTAAATTTTCAAAAATGGTTGTTTTGGTCTGCAAATGGACATTTCTCAAGATCACTGCAGAAGCTGTTTTTGGGTGATATGAGGGTTAAAGGGATAATAGTGTGAAACTACCTCAAGCTCAGCCCTATATAAACCATAAACCTCTCTAATCTTTTTGATGGCCATCCAAAAATGTCTCCTGCAATTGTCTTGATAATCGAACTAGTCTGCCTCTTTGTTTGCTCTCTTACACCTGGAGTTCAGCTTTTGGGATAAACAGGGCTGTTTTCTGCAAGTCTTCAAGGCTCCCATACAATCTTTCTTATAGTGATGTTGGTATGTGCCATATCTGGTTTCTAAGTTTGGTGAGATTGATGCAGTCCTGTACCACATGCACAATAGACTGTTCTGTTCGTCCACATAGAGGAGGATGCCAGATGAAGTTTCTTGTACATATGTTGATTAAGCCATATATGACCAGTTCTCAAGCGAAAGATGACCAGTTGCTCTGACCGTGTTAGTTAATGATAATCATCATTCCAGTGATAAATTTCCAAAAATAGTCTTTTGGCTTAAAAATAGATATTGATTTTAAGCACAAATTCTGATTTTCATGACCAATATTGAACATTAACATGCTGAGCTGAACATATCTGATATCTCGAGCAGAGCTAATAATCAAATTAGATCAAATTTCATGTAATCTGGAAACCTTAAAACCTAAGCAATTCTCCGCTCCCTTGGGATGTTTGTTTGGTAGAAGTTTCAGTGTATTAGCATATTATACAATGTGGCCTTACTTCGCAAGGTAATTTATACAATGGAGGAATCCATTTTAGCTGCACCCCGCTCATCTGTAGCTAAGCTCCATCCATGATTTGCCTGTGTTGGGATCAATTTATCCTTACACTCCCTGAATCTCAATGTCCAGGAAACAATACAGGGAAGCTGTTGAATATTTTGAAAGTAATTTGACTGGGTGCTGTTGCAGCCATAGTAAAATTAGTTTCAAAATGTTCAGCAGAATGTTTATAAAATAGTAAAGACATACAATTCATACAACTTGACAAACTATTAAGCATTTATGATGGACTAAATCTCGTCATTCGTGACAATTTGATTATGATATCAGCCTACATGTGATGTAGTTGATTATGATTTGAGTTGATGGGGGTGGGGCGGGGGCAGAACAGTGGTAAAAAGGTCAAATTCCTTGTAATTACGCAACTCCTCTAAAACCATTAGACGAAACTCAACCAAATTTTATATATGAGTTACCCATATGATTGCGGAGTGCATGATGACCATTTGCATTTAAAAGTCAAAAGGTCAAATTTTAACCTGCTGAAATTGATTGTGAACACATCTCCTCCGAAATCATTGGACAGAATTCAACGAAATTTTGTATGTGAGTTACATTTACATTTGGCTTCGCCCCCAGGGGTGGGTGGGGGAGGGAGCGGGTCAAAAGGTAAAAAAATTGATTGTAATTATGCAACTCCTCCGAAATTAACAGACAGAATCCAACCAAATTTGGTATGTGAGTTACTCATATCAATGTGGAGTGTATGAGCACATTTACATTTGGCCTCGTCACCTTTGAGTGGAGAATGGGGGTGAAAACGTAAAAATAATCCTCCAAAACTGTTTAACCGAATTCAACCAAATTTGGTATGTAAGTTATCCATATCAATGTGGAGTGCATGAGCACACTTAGATTTGGCCCCACCCTAGGGGTGGGTTGGGGGTGCGGTCCAAGTGTCAAGAAACTGATTGTAATGCAACTCCTCCGAAGTCATTGGATGGAATTCAACAAAATTTGGTATGTGAGTTACCCATATCAATGTGGAGTGGATGAGCACATTTACATTTGGCCCCGCCCCCAGGATTGGGGGATGGCAGTCAAAAGCTCATGAAATTGATTATAATGCAACTTCTCTGACACTGTTGGACGAAATTCAACCAAATTTGGTATGTGAGTTAGCCATATGATTGTGGAGTGCAAAAGGACATTTACATCTGGCTCCACCCCTGGGTGTGGGTAGTGGGGTGGGGTAAAAACTTCAAAGCGGTGAACATGGGGATTTGCGATGACGCATCATCGACCATTAAATCTAGTTTACATTGATTTCAATACAAACACCATACACATGACCTACTCACTTCCCCCCCCCCCCTCTCATATAGGTGTGTAGCCTCGAGTAGGTACTAGAGTATGTACTCCAGATGTTTAGGCATTGCTCTAGTTAACTTGAGAAGCTACTCTACTAGGGGTGTAAACTCAGTCACAGATTTCCTATTAAGAAAGATACCAACAGTAAAGGACAAATTACTGAATTATTGAAATTGTCCATAGATAAGAAATCTGACATGTCTTATTATTTCCTGTGATCTGTTGCTTAAATATTTACTATGATTATTCTTTCCAGTCCATAAAGTTAAAGGCACCGAGTGAGGAGATTATAATAGCATCAGGTTTGAATGTGCCAGCAGTCATAGAATATGTGAGCGGTGATTCTTGTCATCAAATTACTGACAGAGTCGTCGTGACAGTCGATGGTGAAGCAGTTGAGGTGCCTCTGTTTATGTAAGTCAACGTTAATAGAGGGATTAATTTCTAACAAATTTCTAGCTCCACCAACTTTGTGCACACTGTTGAATCAATTTTAACAATCTTAAACGAGCCAGTCCTTCCAGCTGTAAATTTGTCAAAAATAGTCTTCTCTTTGCCCGAAAATGTACATTTTCTATGAGAAATTTAAAATCATCTTGAAGAAATTTGAGGGTTTAAAGGGTTATTGCTTAATTCCTAGAATCTCAATTTTAAGACAATTATGCAGGTAAGCTGTTAAATATTTTGAAACTAATTAGACTGGTAGCATATGCCACGAATAGCCACTAGAGCTCCAAGGAAAATTCCTTTCAAAATATTCAAAAGAATGTTTATTAAGTGATACTAATCTCATCTCAGATGTTGTGTTGTACCAATATATTATGGTTTATAGATTCCATATCATTCAGATCCTGTCACATTGTGTTACTGTGTTAATCTTAGGCTCAGTGTTAAATGTCAGACTATTCAGATAATATCCACTGATTTATTCACTCCAACATGAATCCGCGCTTGGGTTATGCTCTGTACACCAAAAACAGCTCATGTTACATGTAAGCAATCAGACCCCCCCCTTTTCGGCTGAGAGTGAGCATGCATAGTTTAAAACTGGATGTCATGATTGCTTGATCGGCATGTACTCCAGCTTATCTCTGTCATGCATTGTTCAATCGACCATGAGTGTTATAATGGGCATTCAGGTGTGTCATTACCAGGTATTTGTGATTAAGAAATTCTAGTAACAAATTTGTTTATTATAGCTTTGTATTAAGTCTTTCACCTGATATAATGACTCTTGGTAACTAACATACCAAATTTGACTGAATTTCACCAACTTTAATGTCCTGCAATCCCGCCCTCCACCTACACTAGGAGCGGATTCTAATCTAAACATCATCCCTCGACATGCAATCAGATGGGTAACTCGCATTACAAATTTGGTTGTTGACAGATTGATGGATGGGCAGATGGATGCATGGTTATAACAATATTGTCAGCTTAATTTTACCATTATATAATTATAATGTTCACAGACAAACATGCCATGGCTTATATTGTTCTAACCACAGATTAAATATTAATTTTTCTTTTCAAGATATCCAGCACAGCCACTACTAGAAGTTGAGAAATGTGTGGATTTCGGGAATGTTCTTGCAAACAGCAAAGTGTTGTCACATGACCTTCACATTACTAATCATGGTTCCCATTCTGGAGAATTCAGTTTGAAATGTCCGGATAAATCCATTTCATTTGTACCATCTCTTGGCCTGATTCCGTCGCATAGCCTGCAGGTTGTAAAGGTAAGAGGTCTTAATTCATGAATCAATTTCCTCACTCAATCATATGTTGTCATAATCAACTCTGTGACGTGTATGATGATGTCATAATCATGACATCATGAATGATTTGAATAAGCCCGCATTTAATGCTTAATAGTCCAACACATTGTACAAATTGTATGTCTTTGCTATTTAATAAACATGCTGTTGAATATTTTGAAACTAATTTGACTGGGCACTGTTGCTGCCATAGGCAGCAACAACACCCAGTCAAATTAGTTTCCAAATATTCAACAGCTTACATGTATAGTTTTCTGGAAATTGCTAGTTAGGGAGTTCAGAGATCGATCGATCCCAACATGGACATGGTGTGGGTGGAGCTTAGATCGAGATGGGCGGGGCTTAGCAATAACTGGAAGGGTCCATTCACCTGTGCATTTAACAACTGAAATTGTCAACATATTAATTTGATTATTCTGTGTGTGTACATGTACATGCAGATTTTTGTTTCGCTTTAATAACTTGTCTTCTAGTTCAGTACCCGGTACATAAATTTGAAGAGCCATATTCGGGGGTTGGAATGAGCTTTTTGTATAGATAAGTACATCAGAAAATTCACATATCTTTGACATTTTGTATTGATCCATACTCCACTGCACAGCATATAGTGTCCTTAATATCTCATTTACATCATATTAATAATAGTCAATGTCCATTATATTTAAAAGCAAAAGGAAGATTCTATGAAAATTTACCACTGGAATGACTGGCTCATTTAGTGAGCCAGTCATTCCAATGGTAAGTTTTCAAAAATAGACCGCTCTTGCACTACAAACAGACATTTCTCCAGATAAATAGTCGGCGTGACATTAAAGGGTTATAACAATTTTAGTTTCAGCAATCACTTTTTCAAAGTGATTCCACTAACTGGTTGATGAAGTTAGCAATAAATCCTTTTCAAATTTTGTCTTACAATTCTGTTGAAATACAGTGATTCAACCAGATCAGTTAGCAATATAAATCATTCATCCATTGCTGATCCATATGTATTAGATCATCGAATTTCTTTATCATTTTGGGGGTCAGTAGGCCAAAGGTCAAGATATTACAGCTGACAATTACTATAAATGCGGATCTTGTTTCTGCACATAAACTTCAAACATTCCAATTTAAACCATTTTGATAATATTCAGTCTATTGTTTTCCCTTGTAATGACGAAGAAGTGTGTAGTTGATGAGGTCATACGGTCAAGGTTACAGTTACAAAAAGGTGACCATTCATTTCCACATGATGGGTGGAGTTCTATAATACATGTAGAGGGCCTTTGATAATGGCATCTATGGTAGAAGGAGTGTGTGATTATATTATCTAGGTCTACCAGGGTTGATTTGGTTTATGGAATTCTGTTTAACACTGAATTATAATGTCTAGAGTTAAAACCTTCACCAGACAAATCCCTGAAAAAGTACATTCTTTATGATATAAAACTTATTCTGTTGAATATTTTGAAATTAATTTTACTACTTCTAGTCAAATTAATTTCAAAATATTCAAGTTTTCCTCTATGATTGTCTTGAAAATGAGATATGGGGAATTCATCAGTAAAATGGTTAATGTTGGTGAAATGCAGGATCTCAGAATGATCTGATGACAGCCTTGGCATTTATTCAACGATTATTAACCCTTACCATTCTGATGTCAATATCCTAGCTTTTACTATCTCAATAGCAAAGAAACTGGTGTATATCTTTTAACTATTTTGTTGAAAGATGAACACCAATTCATGTTTTAATTTAATTTGAAAATTTTAAATTTTGAGATCAGAGTGGTAAGGGTTAACCACATGTATCCACATAATTCAACAGTAACAGTATTATGGATAAATATGTATATATGTATATTCATGAGATGATAGCAACATTTAATATATTTATTTCATTGTGTTTAGGTTGAACTGGTTGCAAATAAGGCTGCTAGTGTGTTGACAGAAGCAAGGTAATTTAAGCTTCTTGCTCTGGGGTTGGTAGCTTACCCAGTCAATTATTTGTGTGTTTTACAATTACTTAATTGGTGAGTGGCAGTCAATTATCATAATTAGTCTGTATGTGCAGGAGTGTGTGTGTGTGTGTGTGTGTGTGTGTGTGTGCGTGCGTGCGTGCGTGCGTGCGTGCGTGTGTGTGTGCGTGCGTGCATCCATGTGTGCTGTGCATGCGTAATTGATTATAACGTCAAGAAAGATACTTGGGTGACAGAGCAGATTCCTCAAGTTTTTTCAACACCTGCAATTTTACTCATGCATTCAAAATAGAAGGGGCTTGAATAATGACGTCAGGTAAATACATCGACTAACCCTAACCCAATAACACTTTTTGACAAATGTCTCAATCTCACTGAGACTTGACATGCTTCTCATTGTATTTCAATTGAGCAGTCTAGTTTTCTATATAAATTATTGTTATCCCATTATTTTCATTTCAGTGTTGCATTGGAGGGTCAAGATGCTCAAACGGTGACAATCAAAGCTAATATATTCAATCGGCAACTGGACCTCCTGAATGCAGACACTGGTGATTATTTGGAGCACATCGCATTCGACAGTGTTTATTATGGCACGGATAAAACACTGAGTGCTGTTCTTTTCAACAACAGTCCAGAGCCACTGAGTTTCGTCGCTATCCTACAGGAGAATATTGCAGGACAGGAAGCTGTGAGTTGATGAATAGTAGAAATTAATTATTCCAACTTCTATCCCTTTCTGCCATACACACCAGACACAACAAGTTCTTTGCAATTTCCGAATTATTCTGTAGGATATTTTGAAAATAATTTTAATGGAAAAGTAGCTACTCTTGGCAGAAAACGCTTCCTGTCAAATTAGCTTAAAGATATTCACCTGATTACCTGTATTGTTACCTTGAAATTGAAATAGATTTTATGAATCAAATGGGTAAATAATTGTATTATTCATGGAATAAATAAATGAGTTATGTACTGCTTACTCTAGTTAAAAATCATGCTTATTATTTTGAAAATAAATTAATGTCAAAGCCCTTGCTGTTTTAGGCACTCAGTGACATTCAGACAAATTGTTTCTCTAATAGCATGTATGGATGTTTCCTGCGATACAAGATGAGAATAATTAAAGTGAAATATAAACCTTGCTTAATAACCACATGTACCTAGTCTAGAGTGGGAATCTAAAAAAAAATTGGTGGGCTGATGCCTGTTCTCTTTCGTAAGACTAAAAGTCTGCTCTTAATAAAGAGTGACTTTGGCACCAACCCCAGATATGCCGGACTTGGCAAATTCATAGCTCCTGGAGCCATCCACTATGGATGTACAAACTGCCAAAAAGCCTTCCCAAGTGAACTGTCAGCTCCCTACTATTGGGACATCATGTGCGTCATAATTATCCAGGTGCTCATGTCAGACACCTCTAACCCGAACTCCACCATCCGGAGGAGACAAAAAGAAAATCACTGAATACATCAGTACCACACCATGGATTCCATCAGCATCAACCTAGCAGGGTCATTGGTAATAGTCACCCCATTCCCTGACCACCAACTACCCATATGCTGGACCTTCAGTATGTCATTATTAACCAGACATATGAAATATCTAAAGCGCTGTTTGAATGGATGAATCAAGTTTTAGCTATGGCCCACCCACCTCTAGCTAAGGTCCACGCTTTGTCATTGTTGGGATCGATCGATCCCTGCACTCTATTTCCAGAAAACTATACAGGTAAGCTGTTGAATATTTTGAAACTTATTTGACTGGGAGCTGTTGCTGCCTATTAGTTTCAAAATATTCAATAGCATGTTTATTAAATGGTAAAGACATACAATTCGTACAACCTGATGGACTTAATTATGGATTTAAGACAGAGTAAATCGAGTCATTCATGATTTAATTGATTACGATGTCGGCCTACACGTGATGCAGTTGATTATGACAGTATATGATTGACTGAGAAACTGGAATATATGTGATAGTAATGTGATTTAAATATGTAATCCCTTAAATACAAATATTTTCAAGCATATTAACCCTTTCACTGACATATCCCAGAAAATGTATCTTCTTAACAATATATAACTTATGCTGTTGAATATTTTGAAATTAATTTGATTGGAAGCCGTGGTTGACTACGGCATCAACGTCTTTGAGTCAAATTAAATAAAAAATAATCAATGTTTTTGCTGTATGGTTGCCTTGAAAATGAGATATTGGGAATTCATCATTGAAAGGATTAATAGAGATAGATTTCTATCTAAATCCCTGCCCATTTCTATCGCGTTTTGGCTATACACCGCCAATCTCTAGCTAGTCAAATACTCGAGTGGCAGATTGAAACTCTCTATCAGTGTTCTTGCTGTGTATATATGACTTGCATATAATCTCAATTATCTCATAGCTGCTTTTACTGGTGATTCTTTCTGTATTAATGTATTGTTTCCTGATTGTAGGGCAAAGAGTCTGTTGTTGCATCAGAAAATGACATCCCATTGACATCACTGCTCACAGCCATTCCCAACCAGGGATCACTAGCTGCCTATGAACAAATGACAATAGTATTTCAGTTCAGTCCAAGGTATGGTTACAAATCCAGGCAGCAATATGTAGGACATTAGTGACCCATTATCCTCTTTAGGCATCTTGACATTAAACAACTAATGATCTGGCTCAAATTTGAACCATTTAATGGTCAGATTTGGTCCAAATGTTTTTAATTTTCTTATTTAATGTCCATTTACAGGCCAAGAGAATACAATTTTTGAAAATGTATCACTGGAATGACTGGCTCGGTTATAGCGCCAGTCATTCCAGTGGTAAATATTCAAAAATTGTATTTTATTTGCCTGTAAATGGACATTCCACAAGATCATAGCAGAGGCCAGTTTTGGCCGGTATGTACCATTAAATGGTTAACACAACAAAAGAACTTATTGTGTGAGAGCATTTTCAGACTCTGACTATGATCCGTAATAAAACGGATCTTGATCGGATCAAATTCTGTATAGACTACGGATATCTTGGAAACTATGGTTCCAATTTATCTCAAAGTTTAATGAAACAGGGTGTCGCCTTTAACCCTTTAATTTGTTCAATAATAGTTCAATGTTCTCATAGGCAATGTCCATTTGCTGACCAGGAGATGACTATTTTTGAAAATCTACTGCTGGAATGACTGGCTCGGTTATCGAGCCAGTCATTACAGTGGTAAATTCTCAAAAATAGTCTTTTCTTGGTCTGCAAATGGACATTTCTGAAGACCACTGCAGACGCTGTATTTGGCTGATATGAGTGTTAAAGGGTTAACTAAGAGGTCAAACTTTGTGTGTGATGCGAAAAATTTGGAAAATTTGAAAAATCTGGAAAATCAGGAAAATCTTTCAAATGTGATGAAAATTCTAAGGTGACGGTCTGCAATCTCTGAGTGCTTTTGTTTTTCGTGCACTCGGAAATGGGTTAAGAGGTGGCTGAATGTCTCAGTCATGATCACAGACATAGATTTAATTACTGTTCACACATGTCAAGAGACTTTTCAAATTTACATATCCTCAAAAGCTGACTGGTAGAAGCAGACCTGACATTTTGTGAATGATCAGCTGATTTAACTAGTTAACACCAGTTCTCAGGCAAAGCAGAATTTAATAGGGAAAACTGATAATTCACTAATGCAATGGTTATCTTAGAAAAATACAATCTTTTCCTTTGATGTAAATCATTTCCTGTGTATTCACCTGACATCTCTCAAAACTATGTATCGATCCTTACGTTTAATTGCAGATGGCGTTCACCACGGCGGGGTTGGAAAAGTGAGAATAAGACAGAAGTGAGACAGGATTATGCATTGTTTCTCCATATTCAAATACTAGGAGCCCAGGCCAATATTAGCGGAGGTAAGATAATAATTGCCCTTGCCCTGTAGTTAGAAGACAGTATTATATTTGTGTTTCTCTGTGCGTGCGTGCGTGCATGCGCACATATGTGTGGGTTTGTATGTCTTTTTAGATTTTCAAAATATTGAAGCATATTGAGGTTTTAAAAGCTCCCGCATGCCCGCACAAAGTGCGTTCATATTTTTGTGATGGACCATATCTCAGAAAGTTTTTAACCTACACTCAGTGAATAGATTAGGGATCGATGACATGTCATGATTTAATTATGGCCAGAGTTATCTCTGAGATCCCTTGAGATTAGAAGTTGTCCGAATTTTCATGTCTGGAACATATCTCGGAACGTTTTTAACCTACACTGGAGTCACAATTTCACAGAATTTTTGTGTCCGCGCCATATCTCAGAATGTTTTTAATCTGCGCTGTTAACTTTAGTCCTAGCAGAATAGATTCTGGATAGATGATGTGTCATGATTTTGTTTCAGCTAAATCTGTCTATATATCCCAGATTTATCTCACTTGAAACACTAAAACTTGTCAAAGTTTTCGTGTCTACCATATCTCGGAAATTTTCTAACTTACGCTTGCAATTTATTTTCAGTATGTAGATTATCGATAAACAGCATAATTTCGTTCCAGTAAAATCTGTTGATATTCACCAAAATTATCTCCCCTGAAAGCTTAAAATTCATCAAAAATTTCATGTTCGGGCCAAATTTCGAACAGTTTTGAACTTATAATTTCGATTTTTAGCTCGACCTTTGGAAGTAAAACAAGCTATTGTGAAACCCGGCACGCCGTCCGGTGGCGGTAGCGGCGTCGGCCTATTTGCGTTTAGCTCAACTCTTCTGTTTATATCTCAAGTTTGGTTGATCATACTGGACCCAAACTTAGCACATGCTTCCTTCTAATGCCACAGCATCACACATTGACCTTGAGGTCCGAAGGTGGACCTTGGATCTCACTGTGACATTGGTACAAACCTTGGGTTTTTTCAACATTAACATTTTTCATTAGGTCAAGTTTTGTTATTTATATTTCATGTTTGATTAATCATACTGGACTCAAACTTGGACACATGCTTCCTTATAAGACCACGACATCCCACAATGAGGTTACGGTCAAAAGCTCAAAGGTTAAGGTCACTGTGACCTTGCTTGGTAAAAACATTGAGGTTTTTCAAAGTTGTCATTTTCCATTTAGCTCAACTTAGCAGTTTATATCTCAGTTTTGATTAATCATACTGGACCCACACTTGGACACATGCTTCCTTATAATAAAACGACATCATACAATGACCTTGGGGTCAAGGGTAAAATGTCAATGTTACTATGACCTTATTAAAAACCTTTCTTTTTCAACATTAACATTTTTAGTATGACTCAACTTAGCAATTCATATCTCAACTTTGGTTAATCATACTGAACCCAAACTTGGATACATGCTTTCACATGGTGACATTGGGGTCAAAAGGTCAAGGTCACTGTGATATTGGTAATACATTATTTTTCCAATATTAACATATTGCATTTAGTTCAACTTATCAGTTCATATCTCATCTTTGGTTTATACTGGACTCAATCTTGACCCATACTTCCTTATAATTGGAGGACATCGTACAATGATGTTGAGGTCAAACATGGCAATGGTCAAGGTTATTGTGGCATTGGTAAAAACTGGGCTTTTTTCCAACATTTATATTTTGTGTTTTGTTCAACTTAGCAGTTCATGTCTCATGTTTGCTTAATCTTCTTTGACCCAAAACTTGTATACATACTTACTTATAATAAGAGGGCACAGCACAATGACCTTTGGGATAAAATGTCAAAGGTCAATATTATTATGACATTGGTTAAATGTGTTTTTTCAGCATTAACATTTTGTGTTTTGCTCAAGTTCATATCTCATTTTTGCGTGATCATATTTGACCCAAACTTAAACACATGCTTCCTTATAATGAGAGACACAATGTCCTTCAGGGTCAGAAGGTCATTGTGCTCATGGGAAAAAATGTTTTTTTCAATAATGTTTTTTATTTAGCTCAACTTCACTGTTTATATCTCATGTTTGCTTAATCATACTGGAGCCAAAGTTTGACACATGCTTCTTTATCACCAGTGGGAATGACAGATGGCACCTTAGTGGCAAAATGTCAACGGTCAAAGTCACTAAAAACCTAGTTTTTATGAAAACTAACATTTTACATTTAGCTCAACTTCGCAGTTTATGTATCATGTTTGGCTAAGCATACAGGGACTTTTCTTATAATGAGATGGCATGTGTAAGTGTGCTAGTGCCGGGAGAGTGGTTTTTCGGATAATGATTAATATTTATTGATCCTACATGTAGGTTCATTGGACTCCATGTACTAATTTGACTATGATCCAGAATTCAATATGGCCACCAGCCATCTTGGAATTGGTTTCCCAATACCAACTCTGGTAGCTTTTGTCAAATTAGTATGAAACCTCATCGGTTCATTAAACTTCATCTGAGTAAGAAGGCAATTAAAATCAACTATGATTTGAAATCTTATGACAAGTTGGACTGTCCATCAATTTCTGACGAATTCTAATTTCTGCCATTTTTCTCTCATTAGGGACTTTTATCGAAGTAGCAGTTACTGGCACAGCGTTGCCTGTCCAGTTGAATCTGGCTCCTGCAGATGTGATTGACTTTGGTCAATGCAAAGTGGGAGAACATGGGGATATCCTCTGTAAATTAACAAATGATTCACCCAGCCTTCCAGCACTGTTCCAGTTTCGACGATTGGCACATTTTACCATTCATCCACCTTATGGAAAGATCGCACCACGACGTTCACAGGATTTGATATTTTCATTTGCGCCGAATCAGATAGGTAATATCAGAGTCTATGCTTCATTCACATGTATTGTATATGATTCAGTAAATCTGCTCGTATGCTATTAACCTTTAACCCTCAAATTTGTTTTAAAAATTTTTTATTTTCTCAATAAAAATGTCCATTTGCAGAAGAGAAGAGGATTTCTGAAAATTTATCACTTGAATGACTGGCTCAAGCCAGTCATTCCAGTGGTAAATTGTCAAAAATAGTCTTCTCTTTGTCTGCAAATGGACTTTACTCAAGTCCACTGCGAAGCTGTTTTTGGCTGGTTGAGTGTTAAAGGGTTAATGATAATTATACTATGTTATGGATTTAGCATATTTAACATGATTAATTTTGGGCTTAGCCTAATAAAATAAAATTCTGAATCGGCAGAAATTCATGATTATTATCTCTTTCAAACCTGAAATTTTAAAGATATAACAATACAGATAGGTTGTTAAATATCTTAGAATAATATTTTGACTTGACGCCATTATTTCTTAGATAAAAATATTTGTTGAAAAAAGTGCATGCCCCAAAATGTTGAGAATACAATTTTTGAAGTGGAGAATAAACCTGTCCATTTTGAACATATAGGTAATTTGATTGTACATGTGTAGCACATTTTATTTAGCTATTAATAAATGTTTGGTAAATATACTATGTTTTACACTTAGTCTGTTGTTATTATGTGTTGCCAATTATATATTTACTGAAATCAGTTTTCCATTCTTTTGCTTCAGGTAATTTTTCACCTGTACAAAAACTGGATGTTATTGGCGAGATTGTCAATCCTGATTCACCGAACATGATGTCATTGCGCGTGATTCACACCTTGAATATCAAGCTGTCTGGGTCCAGTGACGCAATAACTAAGAAACGACCTGTCAAGTTTAATCCAGGTACGGGAGTGGCATTTATGATAGACAATGTTAACCATTTTATCCTTACAGACCCAACTCAAAAAATCTTCTTTATGGTGTCTCAAACATTATGTTAATTATATTTTGAAGCTAATTTGACATGAAGCTGGTGCTACCTCCAATTTGTTTCAGAATATCCATCGGTTTATGTGTATGATTGCTTTGACATCAAAGTTTTTGGATTTCAGTGATGAATATGATTAGGGAAACAGCTGTTGTTGAACAATTTAGTTTGTATAATAAGTAATAGACATTTCCACTTTATCAATCCACCATATGATGGCATAATAACTATGTGACGTGTAGAATGACATAATCAATGATGTCATTAATGAATGACATAGATAAAGTACGTCTCAAATGCATAATTGAAGACGGACTTGGCGTTGTTGTGCGAATTGTATGTCTTTGTTATTTAAATAAATCTTCTGTTGAATATTTTGAAACTAATCTGACTGATCGCTGTTGCTGCCATAGACAGCAACAGCACCCAGTCAAATTAGTGTCAAAATATTTAACAGCTTATCTATATAGTTTTCTGGAAATTGATAGTCAAGGAGTTCAGGGATCGATTGATCCCAACATGAGCGAGGTGTGGGTGGAGCTTAGCAGAGATGTGGGCGGGGGTTTAGCAAAAACTGGGAAGGTCCATTAAATTTTTTTTAAATGATTACGTCTTTAATGGTCAAGCATGCCAAAACTGACCATTACAGTCATCTTGAGTAATGTCCATTTACAGGTCAACAGAAGACTTAATGTAAATTGACAAAACCTTTTGTTTTCCTCTTTGATGCTTTCATGGCCAAGATTTGTCAAGAAATTTCAATGTAATGAATGTCCATTTGCAGGCATGGAGAAGACTTTTAAAAATTGTGCCACCTAAAGGACTGGCTCGATAAGTGATCCAATCATTCCAGTGGTAAATTCTAAAATAAGTTCTCTACATCTGCAAATTGATATTTCTCAAGACAACTTTAATGTCCAGGTTGTATCAGCTTGACCATTAGTGCTTAGGAAGGTGAACATTTGACCTCATGTCAATAATACATACATGTAAACATCATCTTTTCATCTCAATGGTCAGCAGGATAGTTTTGATGTCATGTTAGATTTTATTTTATATCTGAATCCATTCTTGTTACAGGTATTACACCAAAAATAGCAAATGAAGTTGGCATGTTTATCGACACAACGTTTGCCACATTGGAGAATGACAAGCCTCGGAATGCTGTACATAGCATTAACAAATCCGGTCTGCATGGAATAAAGGCTAAGAAATTTGAAGAAACTGCATTAGTTGCCTTTCCAAATGACAGAGCAGGCAGTATCCGGCCATCAGATAGAAAACTGGCGTATAGGTGTGTGTTTATATATTTGGCATAGTGTTTCTCTTCTCTTCTTGTCTTAGATAATAATATAGGATCGTATGTAAATGCATTAATGTGGTCTGTTTCCAGTATTTAGATCTCTGAAATTCACATTTTAACACGATAACTGGAGTTTTACTGAAGGGATTTCACAAGACTTGTTTCACATCAAGAGTATACTTACCTCCCTAATACTTTTGATATTGCTAAATATTGGCTTTCACTCAATAAACACTCAGATTAAAACAGTTAGGTGCCCCTACTGGGCAGGGAGTCAGAGCGTAGTCTGGCGGATGCCAGCCCCACCACCGCGCATGCGCAGACTAGCACTTCCTCTTTGCTAATTTATTGGCTGAGAGTGTACACATGCTTTTGTGTTAGAAACTTTCTATACTCTTTTCGAAGCTTTTTGAGACGGTTTGGTAGAAGTTTATCCCTGAGAAAGATGGCAGAGAGAGTGACTTCGCCACAGGAGGGCCTTGGACCTTTAAATCAGGTGACTTCTAGTAAAATTAGCGAGTTTTGTCCCGTTGTAATGTGTTTCCGGGACTCGCGCTAAACGTGATAAGCGCCTTGATTAGTTGGTTTATTTCAACTAGGTGCTATATAAGACTAATCTCTCTTTGTGTTTATGTCCACAGGTCTGTGTGAAGAAATATAATGGACATGACATCAGCAGAGGGTTTGTGTCTCTCCACCATGGTTCCATTTCCTACTAATACTGTTAGGTTATCTAACCAAAAATTCTATGTCCAGTGAGTTGGAGGCCTATTATAAAGGTCTTCTCACTTTGCCCTCTTGATCCAATTCCTTCCCCTAGAGGTGGAGAGAGTTAAGAGGCGTTCAGTGGTGGAGTGCTCCAGTTCATCAGGTTGGATGGTTTGTCTAGACAAGGTGTCAGGTATCTAATTATTGATATGAGGTGATGTTAATTATTTAGAGGAAAGGGAGATAATTAACTCTATTTGCCATTGTTATCAGTATATATCTGATGCTTGTGTAGTCGAAATGTCCATTCTGCACATGTTCTGGTTAGAGATACAATTCGTCCTTGCACTGGGATGTTTGTTGGGGATCGATTTTTTCCTGTCATAGGATTAATGACGTCATAATCAGCCTTGCTCTTTATTAACAATTAAAGTTGTCCGAAGCTGGTTTTCTGATAAATTATGATCTTTATGATCATTTTCCTTCTCTTGAGTTGGTGAGTTTTCTAAGCTTAACTAGTTTGCTCATACTCCTCATCCTTTGGCCTTTTTCAGAGACCTGGTTGTGCGTCCTGTGGACGATTTTTGAGGGACAAGTTTGGCCCTCATCTCTGTTTTCAGTGTAGCCCCTGTGGTCCCTTGCTTAATTGCGAGATATGTAAGCACTGGGGGGGCGAGCTAATGTCCGAATTCTTGTGCTTGCAGGCGAAGGACAAGGTGGAGGAGGAGAAGAAGAAGCTGAAAAAAGAGGTTGTAAGTAAGAAGGGTAAGAGGAAGGCCTCGTCCGCGGTGGACATGGAGGCCTTCCGGACCGAGATGTTGGGAGAGATGAGGAGGACAATAAAGGATTTGGTTCCAGAGTTGCTTCGTGGCATGCTTCCTGGACCAAATCCTTTATTGGCCTCATCATCTGCTTCGGAGCAGGTAATCCCCACCTCTGAATCAACGTTCCTTAGTACGCTTCCATTGTTTAAAAATTCAGAGGTGTCCCCATTAGAGGGGGCGTTCCATGGCCCTGGCAGCAGGCTTATTGCCGCGCCCAATAGGGACCGTGGACGGTCGTCGCTGGAACCCGCGGGCTGCTTATCAGTCCAGGGGTATCCGCACACCGCGGGTGCCAGTACCTCGTATGGCACCTTCCCTGGCCAGTCCGGGTTAGCTCTCTTTGCTGACCCGGAGTCTAATCTGTCTGGCCAGGAGGATGAGGATTACCTGTTGGGGTCGCCGTCTGAAGACGTGGCCATGGATTATGACGTCTGTGCACCCCTCGCGGGGAATACAGGCGCCTTTTTCCACGGTTCTACTCGCCCAGGGGTAGAATCCACGGTTCAGACTGTGGCCCTGAGCGCTGAAGGCCATCGGTACCGCATACCTCGGCTTGCCGAGAGTGTCGCTGGTGCTGGCCGGGGCCGTGGTGGGGCGGTATATGCCCCGCGCTCTACCACGGCGCCTGCTCCTGGTCAAACCAGTGATATTAGCATGCCGGTATTGTCAGGCCCGCATGTTCTCCCTGGCTTGCCAGGGATATCAGCGTACCCGCCGTCAAGCTCTGTTGCTTGCGCTCAGGAGGAAGACGAAGGCCCCCGTCTTGTAGAGCGCTCGCAGCTAGCCACGGAGGAGGATTGGTCTGACGCTTGCCAGTGGTTGGTGAGTGTTAGACCAGATCTGCCCGTGGAGCAGTCGGCTAGCCAGCGTGAGCACAGGCCGTGGTTAGCTGGTAAGCCTACTGCTAACGCTATGCCTTCTCTGCCGCTGGCAGAGCATGTCGTTGACATGTTCGAGGCGGCGGAGACATCCATTAAGTCGAGTGGATGTCTCGCTAAGGCCCCGCGCGAGGTGGCCAGGCGTTGCCGCATCGTGCCCCTGGACTACCAGCGGTACGGTGTGGTACCGAAGCCGAGCGTGGATGACCGCGCGGCTTTGGGTGAGGATGCGCGGCCAGGCTCCCGTTCTGACACGGGAGTCTTGTGTTCGAACGCGTTGCGTTCAGCAAATGCCGCGTTGCGTGATGCGGAGGAGAGTGGGAGGGCTTCGATTGCCGCTCTGTCCCATGTCTCCCAGCTGTTACAAGGGGTAGTAACAGCATCCGCATCGCGCCAGCCAAGTCCGGTCACAGTCCAGCGAGCCATCCAGGATGGTATCAACCTGGCTCTGGACTGTATGACGCGGGCGGTGACCAGGAGTGTCCGGGCAAGGCGCACTTTTGCCTTGGATAATCTGTGCCCGTCCCAGGACCTCAACAATAGGCTACTACGTACGCCTATGACAGGTCCTGGTCTCTTTGGAGGTGAGGGATGTAGGCACCTCCAGGATACGGTTACTCTGGTCAATAACCAGAGGGCGCTGCGCGAGCAGTTTGAGGTGCTTCGTCGTGCCAACGTTCGCGCCGCACCCCCTGCGTATCGTCCCCTGCAGGCTCGAGGTGGTAGTGGCCAGGTCAGAGGCCAACCACCATCGCAGCGCCGGCCTCGGCCGTGTGCGATTCGGCCAGCAGCGAGGGGGGCGCAGGCTCCTCAAGCGCAGTCAGCCAGGCAGCCGCCCGCGCACCGAGGTGCGCGCGGTGCTGGTCGTGGCGCGCGAGGATCTGGGCGGGGTAATCGTTCCTGATGGGACGGTTACCGCGGTGAGAACCGCGCCGGTGTTTCTGGCAAAGGAGACAGTGCCGCTCTTGCACTCCTTATGTCCACCTCTATCCCTAGGTGGACCGGTGGGAGGCCGGCTAGCCGACCACATGCAAGAGTGGGAACGGTTAACTGAGGACCGTTTAGTCTTGCGATGGCTTTCAGTCGGGTATCATCCCGATTGGATGACAGGCCCGCCATCGCGACTGTCTCTAGTGCCGATCTGGACTCCAAATCCGAGAGATCCAGATCAAAGGTTGTGCATCGAGGAGGAAATAAATTCCCTCATACAAAAAGGAGCTATTCAGCCGGCACAGAGGTGTCCGGGCTTCTATTCAACCCTGTTCTTAGTAACAAAGAACACCGGAGGGTGGAGACCAATTCTCAACCTCAAGCCATTGAACAAGTTCATAGAGACGCCCAGTTTCAAGATGGAGACTGTGCGCTCGGTGTTGGCGGGGTTAGAGAGGGGAATGTGGACAGCGTCGATAGATTTGAAGGATGCTTATTTCCACATCCCCATACACAGGAGTTTCCGTCGCTTCCTGAGATTTGCATTCCAGGGCAGACTGTGGGAATTCAGGGTGCTACCCTTCGGAATTTCCACGGCTCCTCGGGTTTTCACCCGTGTGGTTCTTGCGATCACCGCATACCTCCGCAGGAGAAGCATAGCAATCCACACATACATAGATGACTGGCTGTTGAAAGCGCACACCCGGGAAAGTTTATCGGCCAGTCTGGAGATTGTTTTGAAAACTCTCACAGACTTAGGCTGGATGATCAATTTCCCAAAATCAGAGCTGATTCCATCCCAGAAGTTTGTTTACCTCGGGATGTTCTTCGATCTAGAGACAGGATATGATTATCCTACTCAGGAGAGAGTTCAGAAACTCATCTCATTAATTCAGTCAGTGTGCGACAGTCGTCATGTCCTGGCACGGGTTTACTTGAGAATGCTGGGGTTGATGGTTTCATTGGAACCAGTCATTCCTCAGGCCGCCTTACGCAGGCGGCCGATCCAGTTATTTCTCATGACACAATGGACCCAGAGTACAGGTTCGCTGGACTCGAATGTGTCAGTGTTGGCGCCTCTGATTCATCACCTGCAATGGTGGTTGGACACAGAGAATCTCTTGGTGGGGGTTATGCTAACCCCTCCCCACCCTCAGGTGACTGTGTATACAGATGCATCGATGGAGGGCTGGGGAGCTTGCCTGGAAGAGTCCACGATATCAGGGCTTTGGAATCTGGAACAGTCAAAGGAACATATAAATCTACTGGAGCTAAGAGCAGTAGTCCTGGGCCTGGAACATTTCTTACAGAAAGTTCAGGGCAAGATTGTTCTTATTCGTTCAGACAACTCAACAGTTGTGACTTACATAAACCGCCAGGGCGGAACGAAGTCGCCCAGTCTCTGTATGATGACATGGAGACTGCTTTGTTGGTGTCTGGATCACCAGATTACCTTGAAAGCAGTTCATATTCCGGGAAGGTTAAATCTGCTAGCAGACTCATTGAGCCGAAGGATGAGTGTTTTACCCACGGAATGGCAACTAAATCAATGTGTGGCGGATCGTCTGTTCGACCATTGGGGGAAACCCAACATCGATTTGTTCGCAACGAAGAAGAATGCGAAGATGACGACGTACGTCTCTCCGATTCCGGATCCAAGCGCTTTCGCAACAGATGCGTTAGCTATCAGCTGGGGGAGAATGTATGCATACGCATTCCCTCCAGCAATCCTGATTCCAAAAATTCTTCAGAAAATCAGACAAGAGGAATGCCAAGTGCTTCTGATCGCCCCGGATTGGCCACGCCGATCATGGTATACGGATCTGCTGGACCTTCTGGTCTGCAATCCGGTTCCTCTGCCTCTGATGGACGATATTATCTTCCAGGGCAAGGCCCTTCACAACAATCCGTCAATGTTCAGATTGACTGCGTGGATGTTGTCAAGGAATCTAGAATTAATGAGGGCTTTTCTGAGCAAGCAGCCATGTTTATGGCCAAAGCCAGGAGGTGGTCAACCTCCAGAGCATATAATTATAAAATCAACAGATTTGCAGAATGGTGCTCAAAAAGATGTATTGATCCAATGGATTCATCTATTCAGGTAGTAGCTGATTTCCTCTGTCACCTCTATGATGCCTATAGCCTCAAGCCTAACTCTATTGCTGGTTATAAGTCAGCTTTAATGTCTGTTATTCCTTGCTTGGCTAAGAGGGGAAGTGATGAAGTAAATACATTAAATGTATTAATTAAAGGCATGGGCAATCTAAGACCAAGGAATCCACCTGTGATTCCGTCTTGGAGTTTATCGCTAGTGCTTAAAGTACTAGGTGATAAGCCGTTTGAACCACTTAGTTCCATTTCTATGAAACTATTAACACTGAAGACTGTGTTTTTAATTGCTGCGGCCTCGGCTAGGCGTAGGAGTGAAATTCACGCCTTATCAGCCGAGGATGACCGTTTTGTGGTTTCAGGGGAAGGCCTTAAGCTGCTACCTAGGATTAATTTCTTGGCTAAAAATCAGTCGTTGAAATATCCAGGTCAACCTATTGTTTTGCCTGCTTTAACTAGATATGATCCTAATTCTAAAGCATGGTGTCCCATCCGGGCGCTTTGCCAGTACAAACAACGTACGGCGGAGTGGCGCACCGACCAGTCGGCGTTATGGTTGTCTTATATTGAACCCCATGCCAGGGCTTCTAAGGACACCATTTCCAGGTGGATTGTAGAATGCATTCAGTTTTGCCATAAATCCGCCACCGGGAAGCAGGTTGACGTGGCCAAGGCTCACAGTGTCCGCGGCGTAGTGACATCCACTGCCCTATTTAATGGGGTCCCGGTGGATGATATTATGTCGGTGGCTCAGTGGCACTGTGAGTCAAGTTTTACAGACCATTATCTCCGTGACACCTCTAATCCTCTCGCCTTGTCGATTTTGAAAAAATAACTTGCCATATATTTTTGATGGGGTTTCCTCATTGCTTATATATTTCACAATTAATTTATGGAAACAACCACTAATTTGGGACTGCATCGTGCTTCACCAATGGGAAGAGGATGTCAGCAGCCATTTCAACAAGGTCAGTCTTGTGTATGTGTGGTCCATTGTTGATTGTCTTGTCACGTTACCCGTTATTAATATGATGATGGTTTTGTGTATTTATGTGGTTCATTGTTGAGAGTATACGAAAATGGAGTTTTTTCGTCTCTGTCCTGTAGTACATGGCACTTGTACGTAGAGAGCGTATAGGACATTGAGGTCATTCGACTCTTCCTCCCAGGAAGGAGGGGGGGGGGGGGAGCGCATATGACATTCGGTCATCTCTCATACATCGGTGGTGTTATCCGATGGTTAGTCAAATCCTGACTGTTTTTTCATACAGTTTCAGAAGTTTAAGTGCCTTAAACGCAGAAAAGCGTATAGGGATGAGCTGGTCTTTTGACCTCACCTCCCTCCCGCCGAATTCACTGTCGAATTCTGGCAATATCAAAAGTATTAGGGAGGTAAGTATACTCTTGATGTGAAATAAACGAAATCAAGGATTTCTTTTTTCACGAGAGAGTTGATACTTACCTCCCTAGATACGGACCCGGCCTCTCCACCCCACAGAGGCTCGGTCTTCAGGCTCTTTATAGTTGCATGTGTATCAGCCAATAAATTAGTCAGAGGAAGTGCTAGTCTGCGCATGCGCGGTGGTGGGGCTGGCATCCGCCAGACTATGCTCTGACTCCCTGCCCAGTAGGGGCACCTAACTGTTTTAATCTGAGTGTTTATTGAGTGAAAGCCAATATTTAGCAATATCAAAAGTATTAGGGAGGTAAGTATCAACTCTCTCGTGAAAAAAGAAATCCTTGATTTCGTTTAACCTGTACTTGTATTGCTCTTAACAGACCACTGACGGTTGCTTCAAAATATTAAAATCAAAGATATGGCAACTCCATTAAAGAAGGTTCTCCCAAAAGGATCTGGCACGGCCTGTCTAGTGCTAAAATAACTTTACTGATTTTGGAGTCAGCCGTTAAAAGCTTTGAAAGTTATTGAAATTGTATTTCTGGACAGTATACATACTTACCTCAAGGGCATTTCTATTGATGGTATATATTCACCATGCTCTTCCTAAATGGTGTGCATGGTAGCGTGAACCGCCCTCTTTATTTTGAGGTTAAAGGATTCGATTTCATAGTTGTGATCATACAATTATTGAAGTTGTGTTTTCAGGCTGCATATTTATAGTGGCTGGCCGAAAATCTGATGATTCTGTGATAAAATTGTCAAAATGGTAGCGATGCAGTTGTTGAAATAATGTAATATCATAATAGTATCTGAGTTTCACAACAATCATATAGGAAAGTTGTTTTGGAAATAATTTAACTGGATGCCATTGCTATCTCAAAATATTCAACAATTATGTAGAGGAAATATTTATTGTTTCTGACTAGTCCTAACATGTTACATTGATGGCTTAACCCTTAATGTGGCCTCTTCAGTGGTCCAGCCAAATCTGGCCCCTTCAGTGGTCTTGAGGATTGGCCATTTGCAGGCCAACAGAGGATTTTTTTGAAAATTTACTACTGGAATGCCTGGCTCGATAAACGAATACTTAGATTTTCTTGACCAAATTTGACCATTAAAAGGTTACAACATAGGTGTTCAGTTTCACGGTGAATGTAAAATTGTTACCTCCTATTTATTAGTGTTTGGAATATTTCATGAGAATGATAGTTTCATTTAAATTTTGTAGCCTGAGATAACCCAGATGTTTAGTAAATTAAATTTGAAACCTCATAAATCTTTTGAAAAAGAATTTAGTGAAAGTCATTACTGCCTTAGGTTGAAATGACTTACTTCAATTGGCTTTACAATACTTAGAATTAGCTTAGCAATATTGAATATATCAAATCTTGTTTTTATTAATTTTTCTCGACAGGACATTGTTCACGGGTGCACCTCGACATACCTTTGTAGATCCAGACTACGCCTTCACAGATAGTGAACTTGGCCGTGTGACATATCATCGTAACCAATACCTTGATTTGGTGGGTCAACTGCGTGAAAACCGAATCCAAGCAGCTAAATCCAGGTATTTAATATCAGTAAAGACAGCGTAGTGAACCTGAATTTTTGTGTCAGCATTTGTTTGATAGTGTAGATTTATATAAAATCATACATATCAGACTGCATTCTAGCAAGATAGTTTCATGAAATCTAAATCTGTGATTGTTTTAACCCTTAACACTCATATCAGCCAAAAATGGCTTCTGCAGTGGTCTTGAGAAATGTCCATTAGCACCAAGCGAATGCTATTTTTGAAACTCTACTACTAGAATGACTGGCTCGATAACTGTAAGCCAGTCATTCCAATGATAAATTTTCAAAAATAGTCTTCTCTTGGGCTGCAAATGAGAAAATTTAAATTTTTCTTGAAAAGATTTGAGGGTTAGAGGATTAAGAGCAATTTTGCTTAAAGTAGTTTGATGGCTTTTAGGTCAATGATGGAATCCAGTTTTAGCTATGTCCCACCTATTCCCAGCTAAGCTCCGTCCAAGCTTTGTCCATGTTGAAATCGATTGAACCCTAAACTCCATGAATCTTCATTTACAAAAAACTATACATGTAGCCTGTTGTATATTTTGAAATTAATTTGACATGGTGCCGTTGCCGGTGCCTATGGCAGCAACAATGCTCCATCAAATTAGTTTCAAAATGTTCAACAGAATGGTTATTAAGCAGTAAAGGCATACAATTTGTACAACTTGACAGACTAAGCATTTATGAAAGACTTAATTACATCATTCATGACGTAATTTATTGTGACATCATATGATTGATCAAAAGACTTGATTATTCTTTGGTTTTTAAATGAACCAGTTATCCTTTACAAATCAATAAATAGCACATAGATAAATGTAGATAATTATTGAATGAAATGTAATTGGCAATGGGTACTTCAAGGTAATTGAAAATATATATTGTGGGTAAGACCTTTATTACGCATGGCCGACATAATTAAGTCATGGCTGGTAATCTGTCTCTGTCTGTCTGTCTGTCCATCTGTCTGTCCATCCGTCCGCCCGCCCACCTGTCACGCAAAAAGCTAGAATAACCTAATTTGTCATATCCATTTATATTGTTCCATCTTAGGAGTCAGCACCTCCCTAAGTGCAGTCTAACTGCACCTAAATTAGCTTTTCCTGCTTAATAGTCCATTTTACTCACCACTGCAGATTGAGATGGTTAAATGTTTTACATTTTTCTCATACAGAAAGTTTGATCGGGCGAATAATGAGAGAGATATTGGGCTGGTCAGTCATGCTGGACTCCGACCTGAACGCTTGTCATTAGAGGATATACATAAAATTACTGCAACAGGTAAATAACCATGCATTTATGCGTGCATGCATCCATCCCTAATTCTTTTGTGTGAGCCATAGTTTCACAAATCTTCCCAGATGAAGTACAGCTCACAAATAAGTTAATTGTTTACAAAACAAAAGCAGAAATGTTATTTGGTACAATTTTAAACACAATGTAAAAATATTCTGTTCAATATTTTAAACATAATTTGATTTGAAGACATTTGTGCAAAATATTCGACAGGAAAATTTTTTTGTTTTGGAAACATGTTAACTTATGAGTAGTACTGAATTTTGTGAACCTTTTGGTCCTTTAAAGCTAGTATGTGATCAGGATATATGCGAAGTTTCTTTTCAGCAAAAGCGAGAATTAGAAAGGAATTTGTAGTGCTTGCAATGCCATCTTATTAGGATAAAAGCTCATGCAGCTGATATAGACTATGAACGATATATGTACCCTACTTTAGCAGTGAATAGTTTGTCATACATGTATGTGCAAAATTCTAATTTATTTCAGATTTGCCGAGCATGAGTGGCAAGAAACAGTCACTGCTAAGCAGCAAGCAGTTAGCAAATGATGATGTTATTGTCCGGTCAATGCATGTAAGTGATAATAGGATTATTATACATTTGTGCTGAAGTCTGTACTCAGTAGATACATACTAGACATGTTAACCCTTACCAGTCTGATGTCAAAATTGAAAAATTTCAAATTAAATTAAAGGATGAACTGGTGTTCATTTTTTAACAAATTTGGTGGAAGATGTCGCTGTCATAGACAGCAACATCGTCCACTAAAATTGTTAAAAAATGTACACCAGTTTCCTTGCTATTGACACAGTAAAAGATAGACTATTGGCATTAAAGTGGTAAGGGCTAAGATTGTTTTGCACGGCTGAACAAAAGGGAAAATATATTTCTAAAAACTATCAACTGATATAGCTGGAGCCAGTCATATACATATACACCTGTGCAAAAGTTAAGCACCAGCAAAAACAATAGAACGTAGAAACATGATGGTACAACTAGGCTGCCATACTTTTTGTCCCCGCGTTAGCTGACATAATTCCAAGTACGAAATGCACATGCATGCATGACTTCACGCCGCTTGATGTCCGTGCGTGGCGGGAAACAGCACACGTGTTCAGTTATGTAAAAGTCCAGTTTGAGGTGTAGAACATTACATACAGATTTAGGCGACAAGATTAGGAATTTTGTGTTCATGACCGTGGTTTATTTGTACAGAGAGAATTAGCTCTTGATTGTGAACCGCTATGGCAAGACGAAGGTTAAGTGATCGTGTGAAATGGCAAATCATAGACATGCATACCACTGGTATGTCATGCAGAGAGATTGGCAGACAGCTGAACATTAACCATACTGTAATCAGTCGTTTGATTGCAAAACATGGGCAAACTAACGAGGTGAAGGACAGGCCTAGATCTGGAAGACCGAAGAAGACTACTGCCCGTGATGATCGAGCCCTAGTACGCCTTGTTAGGAGATCTCCATTCACCAACAGCAGAGTGCTCAGCCAGCAATGGGAAACGCGCAATAGAGTGTCAATGTCTACCGTCAAAAGGAGACTGTATGCTGCTGGCATGAAAGCTAGGAGACCTGTCAGACGTCCTCTCCTCACTGCACACCACAAAGAGGAGCATCTGAGGTGGTGCAACGAAAGAAGACACTGGAACATGAGATCCTGGAGACGGGTACACTGGTCCGATGAAAGTCGGTTCCTGCTTCATGTCACAGATGGTCGAACTCGTGTATGGAGGTCCAGACGCACGGCGTACGACCAACGTAACATCATGGAAGAAGTTCCATTTGGTGGAGGTTCCGTTATGATATGGGGGTGCATCTCATTTGATTGTAAGCTGGATCTGTTGACTGTACCTGGAACACTAAATGGACAAAGATATCAAGATTCCATACTGGATAGAGGTCTGGTCCCTCATTTTGTAAATCATGCACCTGGAACCCACCCTATATTCATGGATGACAACGCCCGACCACATCGTGCTAGAGCTGTGCATGAATACCTCTGCCAGAATGCCATCGAAACCCTACCATGGCCAGCAAGGAGCCCTGACATGAACCCTATTGAGCATATCTGGGACATTCTGGGAAACATGGTGAGAAGGAGGGATCCTCCTGTGCAGAACCTACAGGAATTAACAGACGCACTCCATCTTGAATGGCAACGAATACCACAATGGCGTATCAGTCGGTTGGTGACCAGCATGAGACGTCGTGTCCAGGCCGTCATCCAGGCACAAGGTGGATATACTCGGTATTAATAATGACAGTCTCAAACTCGTGCACAGATGTTAAACTTCGTTTTCAGACACCATTAATGACAATCTAGCCACGTGTGTCAACTGTAGGGCAATAGTTGTCAGTTGTGTCAACGTAACCATATTCAGGCCTCGTTTTCAAGTTCAAACAAAAACATACAGTGTTTCCCCACCATCATAATCAGCATTCCTCTAGTTGCATTATTACCTCTTGCACTAAGATGGATGGGTACATAAATGTTTATGCTATTGCTTTCTTCATAGCACATGAATATACCCTCGCATGTGCGTAAAAATAGGGTGGTGCTTAACTTTTGCACAGGTGTATATAAGATGTCAAAAATACATTTTTTTTTGCCTGTTGATTGTTGTTTTCTGTGCCCGAGACTTATCTCCCTTTATACATGTGTGAATTTTGTACACCTGGCTTGACCTTGCACTGTACATTATCATTGTTGACAAAAATTAAGCATGCTAATTTAAAAAGGACTGTGATTCTTCTTTCCTTTCTAATTAGATTTGTGAAGGCTTAAATGCTATACCAATGACGGCTCAGGAGAAGTCAGATTACACCCAAGCGCTAACTCCTCAAGAACTACACAGAGTTTGTATAGGTGAGAGTCAGTGTCTAATCTATTCCGATTTTATTTATCTGCCACTTCTTACATATGATATAGATTGTGATATTGTAAATATGGCAGAAATATATCTGCAACTTGCAATTTTAAATGTCCAGACACGATCCCTCCTTATTTGTATGATGATAAAATACATATGCACCGATTTGAGTTATCTTGATTATTATCTACGATAGGGGAAAGAGATTATTGTATTTAAGTCTCTGTCTGTCTGTCTGTCTGTCTGTCTGTCTGTCTGTCTGTCTGTCTGTCTGTGTCTGTCTGTCTGTCTGTCTGTCTGTCTGTTTGTCTCTCTGTCTGGCTGGCTGTTTGTCTGTGTGCTCACTGCCTGCCTGCCTGTGCCAATGGTTGTACCTCTTAGCACAAAAGCCGGTGTTGAGCTAAAATAAGAATCCCTAACATGATCCGGAAGAATAAACTGGAAAAATAAAAATGAGACTGCAATCTCTGATGGCTCTTGTTTGTTTTTTGTCAAAATATGTAATGAATCGCGTATTTATGTCCATCATGAACATTGAATAGTCTGTCAAGTATACAAATTGTATGTCTTTACTATATAATAAACATGCTGTTGAATATTTTGAAACTAATTTAACGTGGTGTTGTTCCAAGATTAGTTTCAAAATATTTAGCAGCTTACCTTAGTTTATAGTTACCTTGAAAATGGGATTCTAAGAATTCATGGTTGAAAGTATATAAATCAATCCCAATGTGCACAAAATGTGGGTGGAGCTTAACTATAAATGAGCTGGGCATAACTAGAAATGGATCCCTTGATTATCAAATAACAAACAAATGACACAGCTCCATGACCAGCATCCACTCTTCTCACAGGAAAGTGATTCAAATCAGGTTCAACCAAACAAACAGCCTGGCTGTTGATTGGAGATTCATGCAACTACACTTTTTTGGGGCAGATCACGAATTTGGTGATCTTGATGTTTAAACAAATGCACCTTTTATTGAATACAGTTCTCCTCACATTCACATAATGGTGCTATTGTGTTATATATAATTTTTCATTCACCATCTTTCTCTCTGTCATCAGGTCCTGCTGTAGTTGATTTTGGCAAAGTTTGTTTGCGATCTGTCAGCACAAAGAATATCAGCATTGTAAACAACCTAGACCAACATGTGCATATCATAGCAGAGGTAAGAATAACTAATTTAGAACGGAGAGATCCAGTTTTAGCTATGCCCCACCCATATTAAGCTAAGCTCAACCCACACTTCGCAAGTGTTGGGATCGATCGATACCTGAACTATATGACTATCAATTCCAGAAATCTATACAGGTGAGCTGTTGAATATTTTGAAACTAATTTGACTGGGTTATGTTGCTGCCTATGACAGGAACAGGGCCCAGTCAAATTAGTTTGAAAATATTCAACAGCATATTTATTAAATAGTAAAGACATATAATTCTTACAATAACACTTAATCCATCATCAATTAAGCGTTTGTGACGAACTTAGTTACATCATTCATGACGTAATTGATTATGATGTCATCCTACACATCATGTAATTGATTATGACATCATATGATTGATGGATAAACTTGAATCCTCCATTAGTACTGATGTGTAAGTGACCAGTCAATAATCATAAGAGGGATCCATTTCTAGCTATCCCCTGTTCATTTCTAGCTATCCTCTGTCCATTTCTAGCTGTCCCCTGTCCATTTCTAGCTATTCCCGGTCAATTTGTAGCTACCCCTGTCTATATCTATCCCATGTCCATTTCTAGCTAACCCCTGTCCATTTCTAACTAACCCCTGTCCATTTCTAGCTACCCCTGTCTGTTTCTAGCTATCCCAGGGTATATTTTGTTGGAAAAAAATTGCATAGCAGTAACTGCTAAACAAACCGAATAATGCATAGCAGTTCATAGCACTTGCATAGCAAACAAACTGTGTTGAAACTGGTTAGTGTTCCAACGGGAACGAAGGACTACCAGACTTGGCAAATCAGTAGTCCATCTACTCTAAAAAATTAGTACTCCGTAAGGTGTGTAATATGTGACACGTAGTTTACACAAATTGCACAAATCTGACATGAACAGATGGTTGAATAATTAATATTAGACTTCTGAGAATGTTATTGAGGATAGTGTATCAGTCTTCAGGTCTACAGTAACCAGTATTGTCATTTGTCAGTATAACATGTCAGATTCAGAATATGCATGTACTGGCTCTGGCCAAGGTCATGGAGTATAGGAAACCTAATGTAATACGTATTGGCAGATTTGGCAATTATATTGATTGGAAGCTGTTGTTGCTTAAGGCAGCAACAGATCCCAGTCAAATTATTTTCAAAAAAATCAATAATGTACCTCCCATGAATACTGTGATTTCATTGACTAGGGTTAACATATATTTTGTAACTTACCAACCTACATCACATATCCCTTTCAACTGGTAGGCTAAATAAATTACACATCATTCAATACAATGTAAGAAGGCTGAATAGTGTTAGTGCTTAACTGGAAGCTGTTGCAAGCTATGGCAGCTGTGAGCAACAGCCCCCCCCCTCCTTAAAAACTTGCAACATATTCAACAGCTTATTAAGATGAAATTGAGTTTCCGCGATATCTTTGTTGAAAGAGTTAACAATTTTTATTTAAAAATTACTAATGATTGTTTTCTCTGGCTTAAATAGTGAATGATAAAAATGTTTTACTGTGATCAGCATGTATCAATCGGTCCACCGTGTTACTCGTTTTACTACGAATACGAATGCTATATATATATAGCATTCGTATTCGTAGTAAAACGAGTAACACGGTGGACCGATTGATACATGCTGATCACAGTAAAACATTTTTATATATATATATAGAGATAGAGATACTACTACGTGATTCATAAAATTACCACGTAAAACATTGTTTATTTTCTTTACTGTCGGTAGTTTCCTTGCGATTCATTGGTTGCTTTCTATATAGTTATATTTATTAACCAATAATCTTGCGAGAAAGTATGTTCCCGACTTTGGAGAAGAGTACTCGAGAACACTCACGCATGCGTCGATCTTGGCGACATGGCATTCTAAATCTGTTGCTTGCGCGAATCAAGCGCGATACGCCGCCGTAGCATGGCTAACTATACTGTGTCGGCCTTGATTTGGGGATGCGCTAACAGGAGTTTAGCATTCCCGATGATATAACTCAGTTTCCGAGACAAACATTGTCTAAATCGACCAGAATCAGCCTAGATAAACTTGTATTTTTAAAGTTTATCATAATGCTAACTAATGACGAGTCAATAATCAATAGCCATACCCCCTATAGGAGAATTTAGATTTACAAGAGAGTCTGTTACGAGCAATATGTGACCGTGAATACTCCGTGATACATATTCCGAGTTTCCGACTGGTGTCCAAACTCAAATCTGAAGTCTTTAACAGTTTATTATTATACCAGAAGAAGGAAGCCGCTAACACGTGTGCGCATCCTAGCTTTTAGAATTTAGATCTATAGAGTGCTTACTGAACTCGCGTCACTCGCGTCACCGGTGGTCATTTGTCCCATAGTGAAGGAAGGTATGAAGATATGCACTTTATAGCTATGTATGTCTATGGGCTATATCGGAAATCAGTCTCCAACGCATGCGCATCTCGCTTCCTTACTAGATTTGACAAGCGTTTTGTAACTTTTAGCAACTTTTTATCAAAAATATTTCAAAATTAAGTGAATTGACTGAATTTTACATCAAAATTATGTATCGCAGCAAATAGCTATGCGAAGTTGTGAATGTGTAGCAACAGGTACTCATTTGCATCGCATTTTGCGATGCGATACCGCTCAGAATATTCCCTGTATCCCCTGTCCATTTCTAACTACCCCCTGTCTATTTCTATCTATCTTCTGTCTATTTCTATCTATCCCCTGTCCATTTCTCTCTAACCCCTGTTCATTTCTAACTATCCCCTGTCTATTTCTAACTATCCCCTGTCTATTTCTAGCTATCCCCTGTATTTCTAGCTAACCCCTGTCCATTTCTAACTATCCCCTGTCTATTTCTATCTATCTTCTGTCTATTTCTATCTATCCCCTGTCCATTTCTATCTAACCCCTGTTCATTTCTAACTATCCCCTGTCTATTTCTAACTATCCCCTGTCCATTTCTAGCTAACCCCTGTATTTCTAGCTATCCCCTGTATTTCTAGCTAACCCATGTATTTCTAGCTATCCCCTGTATTTCTAGCTATTCCCTGTATTTCTAGCTATCCCCTGTATTTCTAGTTACCCCTGTCCATTTCTAGCTATACCTTGTCCATTTCTAGCTATCCCTGTCCATTTCTAGCTACCCCCTTTTCACATCAAGAGTATACTTACCTCCCTAATACTTTTGATATTGCTAAATATCGGCTTTCACTCAATAAAACACTCAGATTAAAAACAGTTAGGTGCCCCTACTGGGCAGGGAGTCAGAGGTAGTCCGGCGGATGCTCGCCCCACCACCGCGCATGCGCCGACTACTACTTCCTCTTTGCTCATTTATTGGCAAAGGGTTACATGCGGTTTTGTGTTCTTTATACTTTTCTGCGCGTTACCTTGTTTTTTGCTCACGTTTGACGATTATTTTTTGGTGGAAGCATGTCGGAAAGGGAGGATTCGCCTTTAGAAGGAGCGGGATCGCTTTATCAGGTGAATTCTTTGATATGCTAGCGTGTTTTGTCCCGGTTTAATGTATTTCCGGGACTCGCGCTTACCGTGATTAGCGCCTGATTATGTTGGTTTTTTACAACATGGTGCTTCATATGTCTCATTTCTCTTTGTGTTTTGTCCACAGGTATCGGTTAGACGCTTTGATGGACTTCTCGGCACAAGAGGATATGTTTTCTCTCCACCACGGTTCCATTTCCTACTAATACTGTTAGGTTATCTAACCAAAAAATCTATGTTCAGTGAGTTGGAGGCCTGTTATAAAGGTCTTCTCACTTTGCCCTCTTGCTCCAATTCCTTCCCCTTAGGTGGAGAGAATGTAGAGGCGTACTATGGTGGAGTTCTCCGGTTCATCACGTTGGATGGTTTGTCTATACAAGGATCAGGTATCTAATTATTGTAAACAAAAGGGGAGATAATTTCCCTTTTTGCCAATGCTAGAATTGGAAGGAGTTATCTCTGTATATCTGATTGTTGTGTACTCGAAATGCCAATTCAACGGAAATGTTCCGTTTACTTATACAATTCGTTCTTGCACTTGGTGCTTGTTGCGGATCGATTAATTTGGTCACGAGAGTGATGACGTCATAATCGGCCTTGGCCTTTTTATTAACAATTAACGTTTTGTCCATGGCTGGTTCTTCTTGATTTCTGATCTTGATGATCCTGTCCTCTCTTTTTAGTTGGTTTTGAGTTCGCTAACCGTAACTATCTTGCTCATTGTCCCTGTCCTTTGTCCTGTTTCAGAGACCTGGTTGCCCGTCCTGCGGGAGGTTTCTTAAAAGCCGCTTCGTCCCGCACTTGTGCTTCAGCTGCAGTCCCTGTGGACCGTTGCTGAAGTGCGACGTATGTAAGCAGTGGGGGGGCGAATTAATGTCTGATTTTCTCGCATTGCAGGCAAGGGAGAAGGTAATGGAGGAAGAGAGGAAGAAGAAGGAGAAAGTTTGTAAGAAGGGTAAGAAGAAGGCCTCATCCGCGGTGGATATGGAGGCCTTCAGGTCCGAAATGTTGCAAGAGATGCAGAGGACAATAAAGGATCTGGTCCCAGAGTTGCTTCGTGGCATGCTCCCTGGGCCAGCTCCTTTGTTGTCCTCGGCATCTGCTTACGAGCAGGTGATCCCCGCCTCTGAATCCGGTCTCTTTAGGTCCGGTCCGGTTGTGGATTCAGAGGTGGCCCCTTTGTTGGGGGCAGTCCAAGGCCCTGGCAGCAGGCATGGCGCCGCGCCGAGGGGCCGTGGACAACGGTTGTTGCTGGGACCCGCGGTCTGCTCATCAGACCCCGGGTATCCGCGCGCCGAAGGTGCCAAACCCTCCTATGGCACCT
>CM067374.1:68926655-69059155 GCA_034401795.1 Chaetoderma sp. LZ-2023a
CGCATGACACGTGTGTTTGTCTATTTCTAACTATCCCCTGTCCATTTCTAGCTAACCCCTGTATTTCTAGCTATCCCCTGTATTTCTAGCTAACCCATGTATTTCTAGCTATCCCCTGTATTTCTAGCTATTCCCTGTATTTCTAGCTATCCCCTGTATTTCTAGTTACCCCTGTCCATTTCTAGCTATACCTTGTCCATTTCTAGCTATCCCTGTCCATTTCTAGCTACCCCCTTTTCACATCAAGAGTATACTTACCTCCCTAATACTTTTGATATTGCTAAATATCGGCTTTCACTCAATAAAACACTCAGATTAAAAACAGTTAGGTGCCCCTACTGGGCAGGGAGTCAGAGGTAGTCCGGCGGATGCTCGCCCCACCACCGCGCATGCGCCGACTACTACTTCCTCTTTGCTCATTTATTGGCAAAGGGTTACATGCGGTTTTGTGTTCTTTATACTTTTCTGCGCGTTACCTTGTTTTTTGCTCACGTTTGACGATTATTTTTTGGTGGAAGCATGTCGGAAAGGGAGGATTCGCCTTTAGAAGGAGCGGGATCGCTTTATCAGGTGAATTCTTTGATATGCTAGCGTGTTTTGTCCCGGTTTAATGTATTTCCGGGACTCGCGCTTACCGTGATTAGCGCCTGTTTATGTTGGTTTTTTACAACATGGTGCTTCATATGTCTCATTTCTCTTTGTGTTTTGTCCACAGGTATCGGTTAGACGCTTTGATGGACTTCTCGGCACAAGAGGATATGTTTTCTCTCCACCACGGTTCCATTTCCTACTAATACTGTTAGGTTATCTAACCAAAAAATCTATGTTCAGTGAGTTGGAGGCCTGTTATAAAGGTCTTCTCACTTTGCCCTCTTGCTCCAATTCCTTCCCCTTAGGTGGAGAGAATGTAGAGGCGTACTATGGTGGAGTTCTCCGGTTCATCACGTTGGATGGTTTGTCTATACAAGGATCAGGTATCTAATTATTGTAAACAAAAGGGGAGATAATTTCCCTTTTTGCCAATGCTAGAATTGGAAGGAGTTATCTCTGTATATCTGATTGTTGTGTACTCGAAATGCCAATTCAACGGAAATGTTCCGTTTACTTATACAATTCGTTCTTGCACTTGGTGCTTGTTGCGGATCGATTAATTGGTCACGAGAGTGATGACGTCATAATCGGCCTTGGCCTTTTTATTAACAATTAACGTTTTGCCCATGGCTGGTTCTTCTTGATTTCTGATCTTGATGATCCTGTCCTCTCTTTTTAGTTGGTTTTGAGTTCGCTTACCTTAACTATCTTGCTCATTGTCCCTGTCCTTTGTCCTGTTTCAGAGACCTGGTTGCCCGTCCTGCGGGAGGTTTCTTAAAAGCCGCTTCGTCCCGCACTTGTGCTTCAGCTGCAGTCCCTGTGGACCGTTGCTGAAGTGCGACGTATGTAAGCAGTGGGGGGGCGAATTAATGTCTGATTTTCTCGCATTGCAGGCAAGGGAGAAGGTAATGGAGGAAGAGAGGAAGAAGAAGGAGAAAGTTTGTAAGAAGGGTAAGAAGAAGGCCTCATCCGCGGTGGATATGGAGGCCTTCAGGTCCGAAATGTTGCAAGAGATGCAGAGGACAATAAAGGATTTGGTCCCAGAGTTGCTTCGTGGCATGCTCCCTGGGCCAGCTCCTTTGTTGTCCTCGGCATCTGCTTACGAGCAGGTGATCCCCGCCTCTGAATCCGGTCTCTTTAGGTCCGGTCCGGTTGTGGATTCAGAGGTGGCCCCTTTGTTGGGGGCAGTCCAAGGCCCTGGCAGCAGGCATGGCGCCGCGCCGAGGGGCCGTGGACAACGGTTGTTGCTGGGACCCGCGGTCTGCTCATCAGACCCCGGGTATCCGCGCGCCGAAGGTGCCAAACCCTCCTATGGCACCTTTCCTGGCCAGTCCGGGTTAGCTCTCTTTGCTGACCCGGAGTCTAATCTTTCTGGCCAGGAAGAAGAGGATCTCCTGCTGGGGTCGCCTTCTGAGGACGTGGCCATGGAATACGACGTCTGTGCACCCCTCGCGGGGAATGCAGGCGACGTGTTCCATGGTTCTACTCACGCAGGAGTAGATTTCACGGTCCAGAGGGTGTCCCCGGGCGGTGCTGTTGACCACGGATACCGCATACCTCAGCTTGCCGATGGTATGGCTGGTGCTGGTCAGACCCGTGGTAGAGCGGTGTTTACCCCGCGCTCTGCCACGGCGCCTGCTCCTGGTCAAGCCGCGGAATTTAGCATGCCTGCTCTCTCGGGCCCGCATGCTTTTCCAGGCTTGCCAGGGGTATCAGCTTACCCGCCGTCGACATCAACTGCGAGTGCTCTGGAGGAAGACGAAGGCCCTCGTCTAGTAGAGCGCTCGCAGTTAGCCACGGAGGAGGATTTGTCGGACGCTTGCCAGTGGCTGGTAAGTGTTCGGCCAGATCTACCCGTGGAGCTGCCGGCTAGCCAGCGTGACCATAGGCCGTGGTTAGCTGGTAGGCCGGCGGCTACCGCTATGCCATCTCTGCCGCTTGCTGAGCATGTCGTGGACATGTTCGAAGCGGCAGAGGCGTCCATTAAGGTGAATGGACGTCTCGCGAAGGCCCCTCGCGAGGTGGCGAAGCGGTGCCGCATCGTGCCCCTGGATTACCAGCGGTACGGTGTGGTGCCGAAGCCAAGCGTTGATGATCGCGCGGCTTTGGGCGAAGATGCGCGGCCGGGCTCCCGTTCTGACACGGGAGTCTTGTGCTCGAACGCGTTGCGTTCGGCAAATGCCGCGCTGCGGGATGCGGAGGAGAGTGGGAGGGCGTCGATTGCCGCTCTGTCCCACGTCTCCCAGCTGCTACAAGGGGTGGTAGCGGCTTCCGCATCGCGCCAACCAAGCCCGGTGACAGTCCAGAGAGCCATTCAGGATGGTATCAACCTGGCTTTGGACTGTTTGACGCGGGCGGTAACCAGAAGTGTCCGGGCGAGGCGCACGTTTGCGCTTGACAATCTGTGCCCGTCCCAGGACCTGTATAATAGGCTGCTGCGGACGCCTATGACAGGTCCTGGTCTCTTTGGAGGTGAGGGATGCAGGCACCTCCAGGAGACGGTCACTCTGGTTAATAACCAGAGGGCGCTGCGGGAACAATTTGAGGTGCTCCGGCGGGAGCGTGTTCGCGCGGCACCCCCTGCGTATCGTCCTCTGCAGGCTCGAGGTGGTGCTGGCCAGGTCAGAGGCCAGCCACCGTCGCAACGTAGGCCTAGGCCACGGGCGATTCGGCCAGCAGCGAGGGGGGCGCAGGCTCCCCAGCCGCACCCAGCCAGACAGCCGCCCGCGCACCGTGGTGCGCGCGGCGCTGGGCGGGGCGCGCGGGGATCTGGTCGCGGTAATCGGGCCTGATGGCCTGGTTACCGCGGTGGGAACCACTCCGGTGTTTCAGGCCGAGAGAACAGTGCCACTCTGGCCCTCCTTATGTCCACCTCTATCCCTAGGTGGACCGGTGGGCGGCCGTTTGGCCGCCCACTTGCCAGAGTGGAAGCGGTTGACTCAGGACCGTTTAGTCTTGCGATGGCTTTCGGTCGGGTATCGTCCCGACTGGGTGTCAGGCCCGCCATCGCGACTGTCTCTCGCGCCGATCTGGACTCCCATTCCACGGGATCCGGATCAGAGGTTGTGTATAGAGGAGGAAATAAATTCCCTCATACTAAAAGAAGCCATTCAGCCGGCACAGAGGTGCCCGGGCTTCTATTCAACCCTGTTCTTGGTAACAAAAAACACCCGAGGGTGGAGGCCGATTCTCAACCTCAAGCCGTTGAACAAGTTCATCGAGACACCCAGTTTCAAGATGGAGACTGTGCGCTCGGTGTTGGCGGGGTTAGAGCGAGGGATGTGGACGGCGTCGATAGATTTGAAGGATGCTTATTTCCACATTCCCATAGAGAGGAGTTTCCGTCGCTTCCTGAGATTTGCATTTCAGGGCCGGCGGTGGGAATTCAGGGTGTTACCCTTCGGAATTTCCACGGCTCCTCGGGTCTTCACCCGTGTGGTTCTCGCGATCACTGCATACCTCCGCAGGAGAAGCATAGCAGTCCACACGTACATAGACGACTGGCTGTTGAAAGCACACACCCGGGAATCGTTGTCAGCCAATCTGGAGATTGTTTTGAAAACTCTCTCGGACTTGGGCTGGCTGATCAATTTCCCGAAATCAGAGCTAACTCCATCCCAGAAGTTTGTTTACCTGGGCATGTTCTTCGATCTGGAGACGGGGTATGTGTACCCCACTCAGGAGAGGGTTCAGGTACTCATCTCGGTAATTCAGTCGGTGTGCGACAGTCGTCATGTCCTGGCACGGGTTTACTTGAGAATGCTGGGTTTGATGGTTTCTTTGGAACCAGTCATTCCGCAGGCCGCCTTGCGCAGGCGCCCGATCCAGTTGTTTCTCATGACACAGTGGACCCAGAGTTCAGGTTCGCTGGACTCGAACGTGTCGGTGTTGGCGCCTCTGATTCACCACCTGCAATGGTGGTTGAATACAGAGAATCTCTTGCCGGGGGTTTTGCTAACCCCTCCCCACCCTCAGGTGACTGTGTATACAGATGCATCGATGGAGGGGTGGGGAGCTTGTCTGGAAGAGTCCACAGTATCAGGGCTTTGGGATCTGGATCAGTCCAAGGAACATATCAATCTACTGGAGCTAAGAGCAGTAGTCCTGGGCCTGGAACATTTCTTAGAGAATGTTCAGGGCAAGATTGTTCTCATTCGTTCAGACAACTCGACAGTAGTGACTTACATAAACCGCCAGGGCGGAACGAAGTCGCCCAGTCTCTGTATGACGACATGGAAACTGCTTTGTTGGTGCCTGGATCATGGGATCACCTTGAAAGCAGTTCATATTCCGGGGAGGTTAAATCTGCTAGCAGACTCATTGAGCCGAAGGATGAGTGTTTTACCCACGGAATGGCAACTAAATCAATGTGTGGCGGATCGTCTGTTCGACCATTGGGGAAAACCCAACATAGATTTGTTCGCAATGAAGAAGAATGCGAAGATGACGACGTACGTCTCTCCGATTCCAGACCCAAGCGCTTTCGCAACAGATGCGTTAGCTATCAGCTGGGAGGGAATGTATGCATACGCATTCCCCCCAGCAATCCTGATTCCAAAGGTGCTTCAGAAAATCAGGCAGCAGGAGTGCCAAGTGCTTCTGATCGCCCCGGATTGGCCAAGCCGATCGTGGTATACGGATCTGCTGGACCTTCTGGTCTGCAATCCGGTTCCGCTGCCTCTGATGGACAACCTTATCTTCCAGGGCAAGGCCCTTCACGACAATCCGTCAATGTTCCGATTGACTGCGTGGATGTTGTCAAGGAATCTAGAATTAAGGAGGGCTTTTCTGAGCAAGCGGCCATGTTTATGGCCAAAGCCAGGAGGGGGTCAACCTCCAGAGCATATAATTATAAAATCAACAGATTTGCAGAGTGGTGCTCAAAAAGATGTATTGATCCAATGGAATCATCTATTCAGGTAGTGGCTGATTTCCTCTGTCACCTATATGATGCCTATAGCCTCAAGCCTAACTCTATTGCTGGTTATAAGTCAGCTTTAATGACTGTTATTCCTTGCTTGGCTAATAGGGGGAGTGATGAAGTAAGTACATTAAATGTATTAATTAAAGGCATGGGCAATCTAAGACCAAGGAATCCTCCACTGATTCCGTCTTGGAGTTTATCACTGGTGCTCCAGGTACTAGGTGATAAGCCTTTTGAACCACTTAGTTCCATTTCTATGAAAATGTTAACTCTTAAAACTGTATTTTTAATTGCTGCGGCCTCGGCGAGGCGTAGGAGTGAAATTCACGCCTTATCAGCCGAGGTTGACCGTTTTGTGGTTACAGGGGAAGGCCTTAAGCTTCTACCTAGGATTAATTTCTTGTCTAAAAATCAGTCATTGAAATATCCGGGTCAACCTATTTTTTTGCCATCTTTAACTAGATATGATCCTAATTCTAAAGTATGGTGCCCCGTACGGGCGCTGCTTCGGTACAAACAGCGTACTTCGGAGTGGCGTACCGACCAGTCAGCGTTATGGTTGTCATATATTGAACCCCATGGTAGGGCGTCTAAGGACACCATTTCTAGGTGGATTGTGGAATGTATTCAATTTTGTCACAAATCCGCCACCGGGCGACAGGTTGACGTGGCCAAGGCTCACAGTGTCCGCGGTGTCGTGACATCCACTGCCCTGTTTAATGGGGTCCCTGTGGATGATATTATGTCAGTGGCTCAGTGGCACTGTGAGTCAAGTTTTACAGACCATTACCTCCGTGACACCTCTAACCCTCTCGCCTTGTCGATTTTGAAACAATAACCGCTTTATGTTTGTGGAGAGTGCCTCCGCATTGCTTATATACTTCGCCATTCAGCGACGGTGACAACCACTTGTCGGGACTGTATCATCCTTCTCTACTGGATTCATGATGACAGCTTCCTAGTACAACAAGGTCAGTCTTGTTCATGTGTTGTTCATTGTTTTGTATTGTCACGTTACCCAGTGTTATTAATATGGTGATGGTTTATGTGGGTTGTGGTTCTTTAGAGAGAGTATACGAAAATGGAGCCTTTTCGTCTCTGTCCTATAGTACTTAGCACTAGTACGAAGAGAGCGTGTAGGACATTGAGGTCATTTAATCTTCCTCCCAAGGGAGGGGGGGGGAGCGCATATGACAAATCGGTCATCTCTCAGGCATCGGTTGTGTTATCCGATGGTTTATCAAATCCTGACTGTGTTTTCACACAGTTTCAGACGTCATAAGTGCCTTAAACGCTTGAAAGCGTATAGGGAAGAGCTGGTCTTTTGACCTCGCCTCCCTCCCGCCAGATTCACTTTCGAATTCTGGCAATATCAAAAGTATTAGGGAGGTAAGTATACTCTTGATGTGAAATAAACGAAATCTAGGATTTCTTTTTTCACGAGAGAGTTGATACTTACCTCCCTAGATACTGACCCGGCCTCTCCGCCCCACAGAGGCTCGGTCTTCAGGCTCTTGGTAGTTGCATGTGTTAGCCAATAAATGAGCCAGAGGAAGTAGTAGTCGGCGCATGCGGGGTGGTGGGGCGAGCATCCGCCGGACTACCTCTGACTCCCTGCCCAGTAGGGGCACCTAACTGTTTTTAATCTGAGTGTTTTATTGAGTGAAAGCCGATATTTAGCAATATCAAAAGTATTAGGGAGGTAAGTATCAACTCTCTCGTGAAAAAAGAAATCCTAGATTTCGTTTAGTCCATTTCTAGACACCCCATCCATTTCTAGCTATCCCCTGTCCATTTCTAGCTATCCTCTTTCCATTTCTAGCTATCCCCTGTCCATTTCTAGCTATCCCCTGTCCATTTCTAACTAATCCCTGTCCATTTCTATCTATTCCCTGTCTTTCCAGCTATCCCTCTGTCTGTTTCTAGCTATCCCCTGTCCATTTCTGGCTACCCTCTGTCTATTTCTAGCTATCCCCTGTATTTCTAGTTACCCCATGTCCATTTCTAACTAACCCCTGTCCATTTCTAGCTATCCCCTGTCTATTTATAGCTATTCCCTATTCATTTCTAGCTAACCCCTGTCCATTTCTAGCTATCCCCTGTCTATTTCTATCTATCCCCTGTCCATTTCCAGCTAACCTCTGTCTATTTCTATCTATCCCCTGTCCATTTCTAGCTAACCCCTGTCCATTTCTAGCTATCCCCTGTATTTCTAGCCATCCCCTGTATTTCTAGCTATCCCCTGTCCATTTCTCGCTAACCCCTGTCTATTTCTATCTATCCCCTGTCCATTTCCAGCTAACCCCTGTCCATTTCTAGCTATCCCCTGTATTTCTAGCTAACGCCTGTCTATTTCTATCTATCACCTGTCCATTTCTAGCTATCTCCTGTATTTCTAGCTACCCCCTGTCCATTTCTAGCTAAGCTCCACCACTTTGTACACACCACTGAATAAATTTTAATACTTTGAACCTTTATTTTCTAGAATCTCTATCAAGGTAAACTGTTGAACATTTTGAAACTAATCTGACTGCTATCTGTTGTTGCTTATGACAGCAATGGCTCTCTGTCAAATTAGATTCCAAATATTCAACATAATGTTTTGTCAATTATAAATTCACCAAAGGCATACAATACAGATGTTTACTGTCGGACGTTTGCCCCTTTTGTATCGGACCTATGCCATTTCATTGGGAAGTTTTGTGCCAAGTGACATATTTTGATTTTGACATCAGATCCTTGAGTGACAGATTGTATCCTTCCATTGCATACACATGTAAGCATGCACACACACTGCTGCTGTTGAAAGCAAGGCTAAGGAATCATCATGGGAATCGTCATTAATTAATCTTTTAACCCTCAAATTTGTTGAAGAAAATTAAGTTTTTCTCATGGAAAATATCTATTTACAGACCAAGAGAAGAAAATTTTTAGTAATTTGTCACTGAATTGACTAGCTCGGATAAATTTTCAAAAATTGTCCTCTCTTGGTCTGCAGATGGACATTTCACAAGACCACTGCTGAAGCTATTTTTGGCCAGCTTGAGTGTTGGAAATATTAATATTATTAATATACTATTAATGCAGATGTGGGTAGGGGTGTCTGTGCATAGCTTCCCATTTCCATCTGTTATGGTCATAGAGACCAGACCAGATGTCGATAGTTGCTTTGACAACTGTGAAAACACACCCGTAATCCGAGTTTCTCACATCCGCTTGTGTATGTCTAATTGGGGAAACATGTGGGAGGCGTCCATCCGGCCCTTTGTCCAGATGGAAGTCACTCCAGTCAAACGGCGTCCCGTCCAGGTGTGACCTCGGTATACACATGCTTGCCCTCATTAATATTCATGAATGTCAGGGAGCCTGTCCCGTTCCCGCTTGGGCTGGCCATGCCCAACACGCACGTGTGTTCCTCCACGGGCAGGGTCAATTGCTGACCAATGGGACGCACCCGCAGGTCTCCCTTTTAAACACCCCTGTTGGCCTCGGCACGTCATAATCTCGCCTGCACTTTGCCTCTTGCATTCCTCTAGTATTGCTAAAAATCCCTCCCTCCCACCCACAAATTCTTGCACAAGATTCCTGCACCTTCCACACGTACACTCACCTGCTGCCTTGCATATGCCAGGGTCACAACCAATTGTACAGTTAAACCGTTAACCCTTAAATTCTAAATTTTTCTCAAATTGTCCATTGGTAGGCTAGGAGAGGGTTGTTATTTAAGGACTTTCCACTGGAGTGACTGGCTGGGTACCAAGGCAGTCACTCCAGTATTAAGTTGTTGGGAATAGTCTTCGCCGGGTCTGTTAAGGGACAATCACCAAGACCTGCAAAACTGGTCGGGACCGCCTGGAGGGTTAAGGCGTGTTTAAGTTGATATCAGATCTACCTGTATATATATATATATATATATCGCTTATTACTGTATGTATAGTTCATTTATGGATACGGCATAACGTTTGTAGTTATAATTGTTATAGTTTATTTACCAATAATGCATAGTTTATTAACTTATATGTAGTTTAGTTTATATATGAGGGCCATAGATTGATAGCTTTATGTTACACATCGCAATGCTTTGTTTATTCTGTGCCTGGGCACTGTCCCAGGGGTTTTCTCGCATCAATAAATCTATGGCTTATTCACATGTCTCACCAAAACCAGTCTTGCTTGCTCTTCTTTACTGCCCATAGGGTGGGTCGGAGGGATCCCTCCCCATGCCTGTTATTAATAGAGTGTTAACCCTGATCAGTAGCAAAAGGTTACATCAACATTGTTTCCAAAATGAACACGGTCTAGGGCTTATTACTGATTGATTTCATTGTTACCAACAGCTAATTTTGATGCTTTGCAAATAGGATAGCATTCAATTTTTGTAAGAATTATTCCAAGTTTGTGTGCGTTCGACAGATCGATTTTGTGTGACTGCATTAATCCGTTTCTGATTCGTTATGTCGCTAACTCAACTCACAAATATTTCAATTGCAAGACAATCGTACAGTAATCTTTTGATTATTTCTACTAATTTAACTAGAATATGTTGAGGTCTTATGTGGCAACAGCCTTCAGGGAGTCCAGTTGTTTTCAAAAATATTCAACAAACTTTTCTGTCATGAATAATTTTATATAAAGAAAATTTCTAACATAGTTAAATAATACTGGCAAATGGCATATTGGTACAATAAAATAGCAATCCATGTGCTCATTTGGTATTCATTTTAATACACCATGCATGCCACAGCAGCTGCCCAGGTATCTAGCCACCCCACTCCTCCTGCTCCCCCCCCCCCCCCCAAAGGGTTTTGTAATTATCTTCTAATACAATCTTGTTTCTCTTATTGTCTTAGGTTGACTGTCGAGAACTTCGCCAGACCAGCCCATTATCACAAGTGGTACCACCTAAGGCGCATGCTATATTACCTCTCATCTTTGAATCCAGCACTAAAGGAAAATTTCAGAGGTCAGTAAAATGCATTACTGTATCTGACTCTTAGACTTGCTACTCATTAATTTGTTAAATGTCTTTTATCAAATAGGGCTGCACTAAATAAATCTTGTATGCAATCATAATAAATAAGTGCTCTGTTGCCACATCTCACCTCAGCATTTCATAGCATCCATAATAGTTACTCAATAGCTGATACCGTCTGATAATTCTGGTGAATATTTTCAAGTTAATATGACTGGAAGCCATTGCTTCCTCAAACAGCAACAACTTGCAGTCAAATTTATTTCAAAATATTCAACAGAATAGGATTTATATCATAAAGAATACTTTTCTGGGTTTTGTCAATGAAAGGGTTAAATGATGATGTACTTCCATGTCCACCCCTTAAAGGGAAATGCCCGACGCTCTATACTACTTTGTATAAAATGAATCTACAGACCATAGCGTTTTCAAAAATATAATTGTAACCTCTGCTCAAATTAGAAATATATATTGTCGTTATTTAAATGTGATATATTGGTTAAATTTCTATTCCCGGACGAGGCATATGACGTCATAGGTTGAACGTTTTTCTCGCTATCAATCAACACTATCGCAATAAAATTGTGAATTGTGTTTTATAAGGGGTTTCTCTTGAGCTGTGTTAGAAATGTATAAACTATATTTGCAGATATATTATAGAATATATAATAACAGTCCTCTGTCTGATTTCTTTGACATCAAATTTTGATCTTGAGATAAATGAATTACGCGATAGTATAGGTATATCAGTACAATTGCCACTTTTGAATCAACACTCTTTGGCACTATGGCAGATAATTTTATTAAAGTTTCATCTATTAATATGAGCATTTAAATAGTTCTCACAAACATCCAAATACATTTTTAGGTACTTATGTTTTCATACTTGCCTCAAAGCATCATGAGATATTGTAATGTTAATGTAATTGGCAGGCATCGTCATAGAAAATGGCCATCTTAAGCTTCGGCAACTAATGTATGAAAATAACAAATATATTCCATAAATTTCCGATAGTGTGATATACGTCTTAATCTCTTCAATCTGTACATATATAAATGATGTCGATAGCATTATCACCGACAGAGATATCACAATCCAAATGCATGCACTCCTGTCTTCAGAGTGCCGGTATCATGGTTCTTGTCAGATGTGATTCAACCTATGACATCATAGGTTTAATTAACGCGGAGAAAATTATAGTAACATAGGGTTTTTTAACACAATTCTAATCAGATTTATATATAAATGTCGCAGGAAATTATTACACAGTAGCTTAAATATGGGCTCAATGATAGAACTGCTTGTTTTATGCAAACAATGGGGACCCTTCTTGTGTTCCCCTTTAATGGCTAAGCGAAAAAAATAAAAATATTGTTGGTCAACAAAAAATGATGACATAAACACAAAGATTATTATAGATAATAAAAGTAATATACTACCATTCTTGGTTCATTAACAAGCTTGTTAGCTCATACTTCCACTCCAAAATCTCACTGGTGACTATTAACATGAGTGATATTACTGTCAGAATTTTCATGTAACCAATTGTCAAGAGATAAAATATCAAGAATTTTAATTCACTAATTTTGTCTAGCCTAGCATACCATTACAGTAAGTATAACATGCAGGTCGCTTGATTTAGTATCCTGATTACTACGTGGTACATAGATATCTATGATTATATCAATCAGGTGAGCTTCATGGTTACATAATAACTAGATTTCTATTTGTTATCTTATTGCATTGATTACAGGTGTGTGTCATACACAGTGAATGGAGGCCATCAAGATCACATTACTGTTCTGGCCGAAGTCGTTCCCATGGCGCTAGAGTTGTCATCGAATATGCTGGTTTTACTACCAAATCAAGGACTTCCAGCAGAGGCAGGTTAGTGACCAATATAATTATTATTTCCGCTGAACTGCTGACTTCAGTTACCAGTAACATAAGGTGAGATATTTGACATCTTCCGATGCCTCTTGTTGTGTTTAGCAAGTTATATCACATTATATATCCGGATTGGTTAACCCTAATGAAACACAACCATCAATTTGACTACATATTTGCTGTAGCCAAGATGATTGAAGATGATGACAGCGAGGTGACCAGATAAAATGTCAAGGGCACCCTCACCTTGCTATTTGACCGCCGCTTTTTCAACGTTAAGTTTTTTTGTTTAAGAAATCATTTAGATTAATTTTGTATTTCAGAGTTACTTAATATGACCAGAAGTAATCTTAGACACATGATTCCCTATGCCATAAGGAAACTTAAACAATGTTAAGTTTTTGTGTTTGCTTAAATTTTAGGATTGCTTGCTCCTACGGGAACGAAGCTTAGACACATAGTTTCATGTACCACAATGAAGCAGCATGATGATAGTAAGGTCATTATGTCAAAGGTCAAGGGCATTCTGACATTGCTATTTGACCTCTTCTTTTCCAACATTATATTTTTGCGGGTAGCAAATCATTTACAATTATATTTCAAGCTTGGTTGATCCTATTGGAACTAAACTTGGATGTATAATGTTAGGAAACAGCATGATAACAATAAGGTTACTAGGTCAAATGTCACGGTCACTGTGACAACAGGAGACAGGCAAGACATTTAATTCTCTGGAATTCTTGTTAGTTAAATGCTTTATCAAATACCACTATGAGGCTGGGTTACATTCAAGAAAGGATGTTAGGCACTCTAAGCAGATTGGCATATCTCTCTTGTTTGGTATGCTCAGTGTGGCACAGAAAAGATTGAGCGCAATTGCTCCATGTTTTATTATCCCCACGTTTAAAAAAACATCCATGATATTGTAACCACCTCTGTCCATCCATCTGTCCATCATGCTACTGCCTAAACTGTGGATGGAATTCAACCAAATTTGGTATGTGAGTAACCCATATGATTACAGTCTGCAAGACGACACATATTTGGCTCCACCCCCAGGAGGATGGGTTCAAAGATAACAAAATTGATTATAGCGCAATTCCTCTGAAACTGTTGGATGGAATTCAACCAAATTTTGTATATGAGTTACCCATATGATTGTGGAATGTACGACAAGATTAACATTTGTCTCTGCCCCAAGGGGGTGGGGATTCAAAAGCGGCGAACATGGGGATTTGTGATGGGGCGCCTGTTCAATCTAGTTTTATTATTAGTCATTCTCTCATGTTTTTTGTTGCTTAGCACATGTAAGGTGGCTGATTTATATTGTTGAAACAAGTTTACATATAGTTCCTTCTTGTGATAATAAGACACTTTTATTGCAACAATTATGGATAATTGCTCTGAAATTCGAAAATAACCTGATATGATGTTGCTTTTGCCTTAGATAGCAATAGCTGCCAATCAATTTATTTTCAAAATATTTACCAATATATTGATACAGTAATTCTTTCACATACATCACTTGCAGATATTGTTCATCCCTGTCACATATTTACTTCCAGGCTTTCGCAGTGTAATTACACTTTACAATCGTCTGAATCATTCTGCTGAATTCACCTGGGCACCAAACCTAGGAGATAAAGGGACAGCATTTTCTATCAGACCCGCTACAGGTGAGCTGGAAAGAAACTAAAGGCCCATTTATTACATGTTAAAAGGATTTCAACCATGAAATCTCAGCATAGTGCAACTCATATATAAGTTAAAATGTTTCCAAAACAAAATCAGAAACATGATTGTTTGTAAAAAATGTTCTGTTGGATATTTTGATCATAATTAGATTAGAAGACATTCTTGGCTCTTATTTTGTTTTGGAAATGTGTCAAGTTATTGCTGAGATATACTGTATCTCATTTTCACCACCATACAGGACAGGTGTTGAATATTTTTAAACTAATTTATCTTGAAGATATTGCTGCCAAGAATAATTCTTACACTGTAAAGGAATTGGCATATCTGATCTGTTCAGTTCAAAAGGTATAAAGTAGTTAGTTAAAATTATGTGAATGACTCTGATTGTAAATTGTTGTTCAGTTTGAATCAAATGCCTTTTAAAATATTTGACTCATACTTGCTGTTAAATTCATGTGTTTTTCTCACTTTTAAGCAGCAGTTTATCATGATTTGATTGGTCTGTTGTGTTCATTGAAAAGAAAAGCCTAACAAAATGTTGCGAGTGAAGTCTTAAATTACGTAGCCTTTGCCTGGAAGTAAGGCTTCTTCCACAAAATTTATGAGCCCAATCAATGACAAACATTCCATTCTCATTTGTCAGTTAGAATGTACTATTTGTTAAGCAATACTGTTGCAATGATCTCGGTACATTATTGTCCCCCGACGGCCGTCGACGGGGACACTAGTACTAGGTGGCACCGGTGTGTGTGTCCAGCCGTCCGTCACACTTTAGGTTTCCACTCAATAACTTTAGTTAGCCAGCATGGATTTATTTCAAATTTGGTAAGTGATTCCTTATGATGAGGCCTCAGTGGGGATTGCGTTTCAACGACGCACGTCCAGATGTGATGGAGTTATCTCCCTTGAATGACATAGAATTCAAGGAAAATTTGGTTTCCGTTCAATACCTTTTCACTTCAAGAGTATACTTACCTCCCTAATACTTTTGATATTGCTAAATATTGGCTTTCACTCAATAAACACTCAGATTTAAAACAGTTAGGTGCCCCTACTGGGCAGGGAGTCAGAGCGTAGTCTGGCGGATGCCAGCCCCACCACCGCGCATGCGCAGACTAGCACTTCCTCTTTGCTAGATTATTGGCAGAGAGATCACACATGTCTTTTTGTAGCAATAGCTTTTCCTTAATCTTAGACTGTTTAAGTGGTGTTTTTTGGAGTGATAGTCACTGATTTGGATGGCAGGACGGAACAATTCGCCAAAGGGGGACTTAGGACCTTTAAATCAGGTGACTTCTAGTAAAATTAGCGAGTTTTCTTCCCGGTGTATTGTGTTTCCGGGACTCGCGGTTACCGTGATAAGCGCCTTGGTTAGTTGGTTTATGTCAACTCGGTGCTACCTATGACTAATTTCTCTTTCTGTTTATGTCCACAGGTCTGTATGACGCTAGGTGGTCGCATCGCAGTAGCAGAGAGTTAGTTTTCTCTCCACCATGGTTCCATTTCCTACTAACTCTGTTAGGTTATCTAACCAAATGAAAAATATGTCCAGTGAGTTGGAGGCCTAGTATAAAGGTCTTCTCACTTTGCCCTCTTGATCCAATTCCTTCCCCATGAGGTGGAGAGAGTTAAGAGGCGTGCAGATGGTGGAGTTCTCCGGTTCGTCACGTTGGATGGTTTGTCTATACAAAGTGTCAGGTATCTAGTTATTGATAATGTGGTGATGTTAATTATTGTAAACAAACAAAGGGAGATAATTAACATTTTTGCCAGAAAAGAGTTATCTATATGTATCTGATGGTTGTGTAGTCGACTTATCCATTCAGCATACAATTCGTCCTTGCACTTGGATGTTTTGTTGGGATCGAATTTTTCCTGTCACGGGATTAATGACGTCATAATCAGCCTGGCTATGTGTTTATCAGCTATTCAAGCGCTATGCTGATTTCTGATGTAGATTGATCTTTATGATCGTTTTCCTTCTCTTTGAGTTGGATTGAGTTTCTAAGCTTAACTAGTTGCTCATACTCCTTGTCCTTTGCCCTGTTTCAGGGACCGGGTTGCGCGTCCTGTGGTCGTTTTATTCATGTAAAGTTCTGGCCGCATCTGTGCTCTCAATGTAGCCCTTGTGGTCCATTGGTTAATTGTGACATATGTAAGCACTGGGGGGGGCGAGTTAATGTCCGAATTCTTGTGCTGCTTACAGGCGACGGACAAGGTGGTAGAGGAGAAGAAGAAGAAGCGGAAACGAGAGGTTGTAAGTAGGAAGGGTAAGGGGAAGGTCTCGTCCGCGGTGGATATGGAGACCTTCCGGACCGAGATGTTGGGAGAGATGAAGAGGACAATAAAAGATTTGGTTCCAGGGTTGCTTCGTGGCATGCTTCCTGGACCAGATCCTTTATTGTCCTCATCATCGGCTTCGGAGCAGGTAATCCCCGCCTCTGGATCGATTTTCCTTAGTCCGCTTCCGTTGTTCGACGATTCAGAGGTGGCCCCATTAGAGGGGGCGTTCCACGGCCCTGGCAGCAGGCTTATTGCCGCGCCGATAGGGGACCGTGGACGGTTGTCGCTGGAACCCGCGGGCTGCTTATCAGTCCAGGGGTATCCGCACGCCGCGGTGGCCAGTACCTCCTATGGCACCGTTCCTGGTCAGCCCGGGTTAGCTCTCTTTGCTGACCCGGGGTCTAATCTTTCTGACCAGGGTAATGAGGATTACCTGCTAGGGTCGCCGTCTGACGACGTGGACATGGATGAAGACGTTTGTGCACCCCTCGCGGGGAATACAGGCGCCTTATTCCACGGTTTTACTCACCCTGGAGTAAAGTCCGCAGCTCAGGTGGTGGCCCAGGGCGCTGCTGATGGCCAGCGGTACCGCATACCTCGGCTTGCCGAGGGTGTTGCTGGTGCTGGCCGGGCCCGTGGTGAGACTATATATACCCCGCGCTCTGCCACGGTGCCTGCTCCTGGTCAAACCAGTGATATTCTCATGCCGGTGCTCTCAGGCCCGCGTGTTTTCCCTGGCTTGCCAGGTGTATCAGCATACCCGCCGTCAAGCTCTACTGCTTGCGCTCAGGAGGAAGACGAAGGACCCCGTCTTGTAGAGCGCTCGCAGTTAGCCACGGAGGAGGATTGGTATGACGCTTGCCAGTGGTTGGTGAGCGTTAGGCCTGATCTGCCCGTGGAGCAGTCGGCTAGCCAGCGTGTTCACACGCCGTGGTTAGCTGGGAAACCGACTGCTAACGCTATGCCTTCTCTGCCGCTGGCGGAGCATGTCGTTGACATGTTCAAGGCGGCGGAGTCGTCCATTAAGTCGAGTGGACGTCTCGCGAAGGCCCCTCGCGAGGTGGCCAGGCGTTGTCGCATCGTGCCCCTGGATTACCAGCGGTACGGTGTGGTACCCAAGCCCAGCGTGGATGACCGCGCGGCTTTGGGTGAGGATGCGCGGCCAGGCTCCCGTTCTGACACGGGTGTCTTGTGCGCGGACGCGTTGCGTTCGGCGAATACCGCGTTGCGTGATGCGGAGGAGAGTGGGAGGGCTTCGATTGCCGCTCTGTCCCACGTCTCCCAGCTGTTGCAGGGGGTAGTAACGGCATCCGCATCGCGCCAGCCAAGTCCGGTCACTGTCCAGCGAACCATCCAGGATGGTATTAACCTGGCGCTGGACTGTATGACTCGGGCGGTGACCAGGAGTGTCAGGGCAAGACGCACGTTTGCCCTGGACAATCTGTGCCCGTCTCAGGACCTGTACAATAGGCTACTGCGTACGCCTATGACGGGCCCTGGTCTTTTTGGAGGTGAGGGATGTCGCCACCTCCAAGAGACGGTCACCCTGGTGAATAACCAGAGGGCGCTGCGCGAGCAGTTTGATGTGCTGCGTCGTGCTAACGCTCGCGCCGCGGCCCCGGCGTATCGTCCCCTGCAGGCTCGAGGTGGTGCTGGCCAGGTCAGTGGCCAGCCACCGTCGCAGCGTCGGCCTCGGCCGCGTGCGATTCGGCCAGCAGCGAGGGGGGCGCAGGTTCCTCAGGCGCCGTCAGCCAGGCAGCCGCCCGCGCACCGAGGTGCGCGCGGGGCGGGGCGGGGCGCGCGAGGATCTGGGCGTGGTTATCGTTCCTGACAGTACGCTTACCGCGGTAAGAACCACGCCGGTGTGTATGGCGACGGAGACAGTGCCGCTCTTGCATGCCTCGTGTCCACCGCGGTCCCTAGGTGGGCCGGTGGGAGGCCGGCTAGCCGGCCACATGCAAGAGTGGGAACGGTTAACTCAGGACCGTTTAGTCTTGCGATGGCTTTCCGTCGGGTATCATCCAGAGTGGGTGACAGGCCCGCCGTCGCGACTGTCTCTGGTGCCAGTCTGGACTCCCATTCCGAGGGATCCAGAGCAAAGGTTGTGTATCGAGGAGGAGATAAATTCCCTCATACAAAAGGGAGCTATTCAGCCGGCACAAAGGTGTCCGGGCTTCTATTCAACCCTGTTCTTAGTAACAAAACGCACCGGAGGGTGGAGACCGATTCTCAACCTCAAGCCATTGAACAAGTTCATCGAGACGCCCAGTTTCAAGATGGAAACGGTGCGCTCGGTGTTGGCGGGGTTGGAGAGGGGGATGTGGACGGCGTCGATAGATTTGAAGGACGCTTATTTCCACATCCCCATCCACGGGAGTTTCTGTCGCTTCCTGAGATTTGCATTCCAGGGCAGACAGTGGGAATTCAGGGTGTTGCCCTTCGGAATTTCCACGGCTCCTCGGGTTTTCAACCGTGTGGTTCTTGCGATCACAGCATACCTCCGCAGGAGAAGCATAGCAGTCCACACGTACATAGACGACTGGCTGTTGAAAGCGCACACCCGGGAAAGTTTGTCCGCCAATCTGGAGATTGTTTTGAAAATTCTCACAGACTTGGGCTGGATGATCAATTTCCCAAAATCAGAGCTGACTCCATCCCAGAAGTTTGTTTACCTGGGGATGTTCTTCGATCTAGAGACAGGATATGTTTATCCTACTCAGGAGAGAGTTCAAAAACTCATCTCGTTGATTCAGTCAGTGTGCGACAGTCGTCATGTCCTGGCACGGGTTTACTTGAGAATGCTGGGGTTGATGGTTTCGTTGGAACCAGTCATTCCTCAGGCCGCCTTACGCAGGCGGCCGATCCAGTTGTTTCTCATGACACAATGGACCCAGAGTACAGGTTCGCTGGACTCGAATGTGTCAGTGTTGGCGCCTCTGATTCACCACCTGCAATGGTGGTTGAATACAGAGAATCTCTTGCCGGGGGTTTTGCTAACCCCTCCCCACCCTCAGGTGACTGTGTATACAGATGCATCGATGGAGGGCTGGGGAGCTTGCCTGGAAGAATCCACGATATCAGGGCTTTGGAATCTGGAACAGTCAAAGGAACATATAAATCTACTGGAGCTAAGAGCAGTAGTCCTGGGCCTGGAACATTTCTTACAGAAAGTTCAGGGCAAGATTGTTCTTATTCGTTCAGACAACTCAACAGTTGTGACTTACATAAACCGCCAGGGCGGAACGAAGTCGCCCAGTCTCTGTATGATGACATGGAAACTGCTTTGTTGGTGTCTGGATCACCAGATTACCTTGAAAGCAGTTCATATTCCGGGAAGGTTAAACCTGCTAGCAGACTCATTGAGCCGAAGGATGAGTGTTTTACCCACGGAATGGCAACTAAATCAATGTGTGGCGGATCGTCTGTTCGACCATTGGGGGAAACCCAACATCGATTTGTTCGCAACGAAGAAGAATGCGAAGATGACGACGTACGTCTCTCCGATTCCGGATCCAAGCGCTTTCGCAACAGATGCGTTAGCTATCAGTTGGGGGAGAATGTATGCATACGCATTCCCTCCAGCAATCCTGATTCCAAAAATTCTTCAGAAAATCAGACAAGAGGAATGCCAAGTGCTTCTGATCGCCCCGGATTGGCCAAGCCGATCATGGTATACGGATCTGCTGGACCTTCTGGTCTGCAATCCGGTTCCTCTGCCTCTGATGGACGATATTATCTTCCAGGGCAAGGCCCTTCACAACAATCCGTCAATGTTCAGATTGACTGCGTGGATGTTGTCAAGGAATCTAGAATTAAGGAGGGCTTTTCTGAGCAAGCAGCCATGTTTATGGCCAAAGCCAGGAGGGGGTCAACCTCCAGAGCATATAATTATAAAATCAACAGATTTGCAGAATGGTGCTCAAAAAGATGTATTGATCCAATGGATTCATCTATTCAAGTAGTAGCTGATTTCCTCTGTCACCTCTATGATGCCTATAGCCTCAAGCCTAACTCTATTGCTGGTTATAAGTCAGCATTAATGTCTGTTATTCCTTGCTTGGCTAAGAGGGGAAGTGATGAAGTAAATACATTGAATGTATTAATTAAAGGCATGGGCAATCTAAGACCAAGGAATCCACCTGTGATTCCGTCTTGGAGTTTATCGCTAGTGCTTCAAGTACTAGGTGATAAGCCTTTTGAACCACTTAGTTCCATTTCTATGAAACTATTAACACTGAAGACTGTGTTTTTAATTGCTGCGGCCTCGGCTAGGCGTAGGAGTGAAATTCATGCCTTATCAGCCGAGGATGACCGTTTTGTGGTTTCAGGGGAAGGCCTTAAGCTGCTACCTAGGATTAATTTCTTGGCTAAAAATCAGTCGTTGAAATATCCAGGTCAACCTATTATTTTGCCTGCTTTAACTAGATATGATCCTAATTCTAAAGCATGGTGTCCCGTCCGGGCGCTGCGCCGGTACAAACAACGTACGGCGGCATGGCGCACCGACCAGTCAGCGTTATGGTTGTCATATATTGAACCCCATGGGAGGGCTTCTAAGGACACCATTTCCAGGTGGATTGTGGAATGCATTCAGTTTTGCCATAAATCCGCCACCGGGAAGCAGGTTGACGTGGCCAAGGCTCACAGTGTCCGCGGCGTAGTGACATCCACGGCCCTATTTAATGGGGTCCCTGTGGATGATATTATGTCGGTGGCTCAGTGGCACTGTGAGTCAAGTTTTACAGACCATTATCTCCGTGACACCTCTAATCCTCTCGCCTTGTCGGTTTTGAAAAAATAAATCGGTTTATATTTTTTGAGGTTTTTTCCTCATTACTTAGATATTTCACAATTAATTTATGGAAACACCCACTTTTTTGGGCCTGCATCAGTCTTTACTAATGGGAAGATGATGTCAGCAGCCATTTTCAACAAGGTCAGTCTTGTTCATGTGTTGTCCGTTGTTGATTGTATTGTCACGATTACCCGTTATTAATATGGTGATGGTTTGTGTATTTGTGTGGTTCATTGTTGAGAGTTACGAAAATGGAGCTTTTTCGTCTCTGTCCTGTAGTACATGGCACTTGTACGTAGAGAGCGTATAGGACATTGAGGTCAGTCGACTCTTCCTCCCAGGAAGGAGGGGGGGGGAGCGCATATGACATTCGGTCATCTCTCATACATCGGTGGTGTTATCCGACGGTTAGTCAAATCCTGACTGTTTTTTCTTACAGTTTCAGAAGTTTAAGTGCCTTAAACGCAGAAAAGCGTATAGGGATGAGCTGGTCTTTTGACCTCGCCTCCCTCCCGCCAGATTCACTTTCGAATTCTGGCAATATCAAAAGTATTAGGGAGGTAAGTATACTCTTGAAGTGAAATAAACGAAATCTAGGATTTCTTTTTTCACGAGAGAGTTGATACTTACCTCCCTAGATACGGACCCGGCCTCTCCACCCCACAGAGGCTCGGTCTTCAAGCTCTTAATAGTTGCATGTGTGTCAGCCAATAATCTAGTCAGAGGAAGTGCTAGTCTGCGCATGCGCGGTGGTGGGGCTGGCATCCGCCAGACTACGCTCTGACTCCCTGCCCAGTAGGGGCACCTAACTGTTTTAAATCTGAGTGTTTATTGAGTGAAAGCCAATATTTAGCAATATCAAAAGTATTAGGGAGGTAAGTATCAACTCTCTCGTGAAAAAAGAAATCCTAGATTTCGTTTATTAGCTAGCCTGCATGGATTTATTTCAAATTTGGTATAGTGATTCCTTATGATGACGCCTCGGTGGGGATTGCGTTTCAGTGACGCGCGTCCAGATATGATGGAGTTATCCCCCTTGAATGACATAGAATTCAAGGAAAATTTGGTTTCCGTTCAATACCTTTAGCTAGCCTGCATGGATTTATTTTTCAAATTTGGTAAGTGATTCCTTATGATGAGGCCTCGGTGGGGATTGCGTTTCAACGACGCACGTCCAGATGTGATGGAGTTATCCCCCTTGAATGACAGAATTCAAGGAAAATTTGGTTTCCGTTCAATACCTTTAGCTAGCCTGCATGGATTTATTTCAAATTTGGTATAGTGATTCCTTATGACAAGGCCTCGGTGGGGATTGCGTTTCAGTGATGTGCGTCTAGATGTGATAGAGTTATCCCCCTTGAATGACATAGAATTCAAGGAAAATATGTAGTGTTGTAGCCACCATAGATTCACATGCATATACACACACACGCAAAGGCAGGAGTCTCACTAATTTGTTTTACTAACAAAACCCATCAGGGGACATGTGATCAGGACTGATCTTCTTGTTTATATTTACTCTAGGTAATGATGAACAGAATATTCTTGCTGATTCAATTGCTAGATGTTATCGATGCTATTTTCTTGGCAGGAGTTGTCGAAGCATTCCGAGACTTGGATTGTGAAGTTGTGTGGCATCCATCATACCTGGCACCAGAAAGTGGATCATTCTCTCTGCTCATCATGGGTGGAACCACACTGCAACTGGAATGTCAAGCACAGGTATCATACCAATTATCATCAATAAATACATCTATTAACTGTCGGACTCCATTAATCATTTGAACAGAGAATGAAAGCTGGTCTTGCTTTTGAAAAATGCTATTGTTTGTAGCTGTTGGTGACATACAGTAACAGCTTTCTATTTCAAGCAATGCTTAATTATTACATTGTGTTTGATTACCTTATACTATCCATGCTATTTGCACTTATCAGAAGCACCTAGAAGTCACTCCAATCTTGTGTCTGTTCAGTACAAGCCTGAATCTGCCATACATACATTCAGATGAGCACAATTTGTTTTCAACTCTTTCTTGTTAGAGATCACAAACAAAAATTAGATTTCAATAAATATTGCAAAAAAATCTATTTTATCATACATTATGAATTAAAAAAAAATTGGACAAATTATCACAAATGTCTATCTACAATAAAACTTTGATTAAAATCATCACTTTTGACAGCCAACAAAATTGGGAATATGTCATCATGTGAATCGTCAACCGTATACGGTACCGTTAGATTACACCACCTGTTCGCAGAGTAGAAGAAACTGGTGTTTAATAAAGTTACGATGCGAGACAAGATTCAAGTACTAGTATAACAAACACACATGTTTCTTTTCCATCTCATTAATCTGCCGGTGTCTGAATGAGGGAGCTATCAATCATCAACAACAAAATGTCAGTCACGTGATGACCTCATACCACAATAATTATTCACGCGATGACATTAATCCGTGATTCTCATGGAAATTAAGAAGTTACTTTCCATGGCAAAATTGACCATTTATTTTATTTTAATTAACATATACAATAGCATCACTTGTCACCCTTTGACCTTTCTCTGTTTGTGTTTCACTTTGACTGTTTTAGAAAGATGTCTACACATCTTTTTCCTATCACAATCTCACTAGATTTGTGCTGAAATATTACTCCTGTTCTTTGACTGATGTTCTCATGATGTCTACAAACAATGTTCCATCTACACCACGGATTATTTTACTCCGTGCCTCAAGTTTCATGTGTAGTAAATTCTCAAAAATAATCTCTTTATCTGTAATAAGGCATTTACTCTGAGAAAACTGAAATTTTGTTTAACAAATTTGAGGGTTATAGAGATAATATTTTTTAATATTAGAATAACACTCACTTATCCTATATTTATCAGCATTTTTTGTATTCCTTTGTGATGCAGCTTGGCAGCACGAGTGTACAGTTTACTGAACAAAGATTATTGTTCGGTCAAGTGCCTATTCATCTCACCACAAGCAGAACAGCTGTAATAGCAAACACAGGACAGAATCATGCATACTTTCAGGTATTAACTCTTACCACTCTGATGACAATATTCTGCCTTTTACTGTGGCAATATCAAAGAGACTAGTGTACATTTTTCAACAATTTTGGTGGACGATGTTGCTGTCTACGACAGCACCATCTCCCGCCAAATTTGTTGAAAAATGAACAGCGGTTCATCTTTTAATCTAATTTGAAAATTGGAAATTTTGACACCATAGTGGTAAGGGTTAAAGTACACCTTAGAAATAAGTCAGAATGTTTCCAAAGCAAAATAAAACATACGGTTAAATATTTTGTAATATTCAGCAGATTATTTCTTACATCATGTTCAATATTGTACTAACCAACATGTTTCTGTTTTGGAATATGTTAATTTAATTATGAGCTGTACTGTAGTTTATTAATTCTCAATGCTTATAAAGCCCACACAAATGCAGCTTTTATAAACATGTCATCTTTCTATAGCGGGTCAGGTGAATGGACCTTTCCAGTTTATCCATGCATCATCTGACATCATATGACATCATAATCAACTAAGTGATGTGTAGGATGACATCATAATTAATTATGGCATGAATTACTCGATTTAGTCCGTCTTTAGCGATTAATAGTCCGACACGTACAAATTGTATGTCTGTTCATATCTCATATCTGCAAGGCCCGAAATGTTCATTCTTCCACTCATGTAAGGCAAAGCAGTGCTTTATCTTGGGTGATATTATCATTTCAGATAACTATATTAAACGGTGTGATAATCATGTGGATTGTCAAACCATTTGCTTGTATATATCTAGTGTAAAGCTGGAATTAGTTTTCAAATTTCTAAAGCTTTAAAAAATTTTAATGGAAATATTAATATTATTAATATACTATTAATGCAGATGTGGGTAGGGGTGTCTGTGCATAGCTTCCCATTTCCATCTGTTATGGTCATAGAGACCAGACCAGATGTCGATAGTTGCTTTGACAACTGTGAAAACACACCCGTAATCCGAGTTTCTCACATCCGCTTGTGTATGTCTAATTGGGGAAACATGTGGGAGGCGTTCATCCGGCCCTTTGTCCAGATGGAAGTCACTCCAGTCAAACGGCGTCCCGTCCAGGTGTGACCTCGGTATACACATGCTTGCCCTCATTAATATTCATGAATGTCAGGGAGCCTGTCCCGTTCCCGCTTGGGCTGGCCACGCCCAACACGCACGTGTGTTCCTCCACGGGCAGGGTCAATTGCTGACCAATGGGACGCACCCGCAGGTCTCCCTTTTAAACACCCCTGTTGGCCTCGGCACGTCATAATCTCGCCTGCACTTTGCCTCTTGCATTCCTCTAGTATTGCTAAAAATCAATCTTTATTGAAAGAATAAATAAATAAAATTAGCTCTTAGATAGTTCGATTATAAGTAATTTTAGGAAAATCGGCAAAGTCTTAGATTACCGAACATGGAATAAAGTTAGTCTAGTGAGAAAATACGAAACTGTGCTTAGCTCCATATACGAAACGGCGTGATCTATATTGTGCTTAGCGTTATAGTCAGTTCTGTCTATTTTGTCGGAAATTTTCTAAGTATTATCATGATGGCAGAAATTCGGCGTTATTATGGAATTCCAGAATGGGTTATTTTAACGGATGACGAGGAGATACGTCTAGCGGAATATATGTTAGAGGCTGAATCTCCTGAACATGCTATTTTCGTTGCCCGTTTGGACTGCGCAGCATTTTGCAATTCGTGTGTCATATGTGACGAGATTTATGAACTATGTTATCCAGCTACGGGAAGCAAGGCGCCACGAAGCGATTAGTGCTAACTTAGTAGGAAATTGTGTGATATTTCGGACATTCTCGGCCTAGCGAACGCTTCAAAACCAAATAGAGTTATTGTCTACCACGTTACACGTACCTTGTCAGGATGTCTACGGAGAACGAAAATTCTTCCGGTCCCAGGGCGTTGTCCGACCACGAGCGTGTACAGATATGGGGAGGTCAGAAAAAGCTGTCGCAGGATACATTGGAAAAACTAATTGACCTTGGGTTTGAGTCAATGGAGGCTCTGTCCCTCTTAGAGAAAGACGACCTCTTAGCCACGGACATTCCCATAGGACAAGTCAAGCTTGTAATGCGGGCAGTGGGGCAAACATTCCCATCAAGCGCCAGTGAACGGTTGGGGACACACGCCCCACCTCTGTCGTCGCCACCAGCGGTGCGTCCCGGGAATGTAGCTCAGGCGACTCCAGAGGAGGATGGACTGCGAGACTTCGTAGAGCAGCTCCGAGCAGCCCAGGGGACACGAACTGGCGACCACCATCCACCAGCACCAGTTTTCGCGGCACAGGGACATGATCCACAAGGTAATAATGTTAGTTTTAATGATGTTATCTCTTGGCAGGACCCACAGATCTATTTCAAGGCGATGGGACCACAAAGAGGTCAGGCCCACCTAGATATCGCAGACTTCGTCAATATTTCGGGGGCCAGCTCCAGTGAGGAGGTGATTTCAGGTTTTGAGGGGGGTCAGATTGTATATAAGACAGGACCAGCTAAGCCCAAATTAGAAACTATTTCACAGAACCAGTGGTCACTTGCAAATTTGGCGATTCTAAACAAAATGCTGCAAGAGGGTGCACTGGCGCACTCCAGCATTATTGACTATCTGTCCTACACAACCCGAATCCATCATCTACTGTCCTCTTATGATCAGTCGTCTGTCTTTCTGTATGACAGAGAGTACCGACGGCATCAACATTTGTATAAATTCAGGTGGGGTACAGATGTCCCTCACATACAGATGGTCCATCTTCAGCCAAGGGTGCCCCGTACCCGTCCAAACCAACACCAACACTCCCAGGCCAATAGACAGAATAGTGCCCGCTCCCATGCCAATCACAACCGGTCAAGCTATGCCTCCCATTCCCCCATGGGTGGGGAAATTTGCCGCATGTACAACAACCAGAAGGGATGTAAGCTGACAATATGTAAGTTTGCTCACGTCTGCTCTTCTCCAGGTTGTTCACAGAAGCATTCGATCATTGACCACAAATTCTCAAAAAACTAGGTATATCGGGGGGGGGGGGGGGGGGGGTCGCACACAGGCTACGCTTATCAGCATGGGACATAGAGTTGCAAAATGATCCAGACAGAGAATTCATCCTTGTAGGCATTCGAGAGGGGTTCCATATCATTGATCCAAATTCATCCCCAGACCAAGTAGAAATGGACAACCATCCTTCCGCATCCATTAACAGCCCTTACTTTCAAGAAGCATCCCGCCAGATCACTGAGGAGGTGGAAAATGGAAATTATATCCCAGCACCCACCCCTCCTCTCATTGTTAGCCCTCTGGGGGTCATCCCCAAAGCGGATGGGGGGATACGAATCATCCATGACTGTAGCCGACCATCAGGGCAAGCTGTTAATGACTACGTTCACGACTTGGACAAACAACGTTTTCAATCTGTGGATGATGCAGCCAAGATGGTGACAAAGGGATGTTTCATGGCCAAAGTTGATTTAAAGGCTGCTTATCGTTCAGTGCCAATCTCGCCTCAAAGCCAAAAGGTCATGGGCCTCAAATGGCCCTTTCCCCACGGGGTGGAATATTTCTATGATAATAAATTACCTTTCAGGGCAAAAGCATCACCTGGGATCTTCCATCGTTTGTCCCAGGCAGTTCGTCGCATGATGGTGCGCAAGGGGTTTGATATCGTGGCCTACTTGGATGACTTCTTCGTCTGCGAACGGTCCTTTCGTAGGTGTTTATTGGCTATGAACACATTGATTAGACTCCTCAGGGATCTGGGGTTTAATATTAATTGGTCAAAGGTCATTGGTCCTTCCCAGAAATTGATTTTTCTGGGGATAGAGTTTGACTCAATAAATATGGCATTACAGCTGTCATCTGATAGGCTAGCAGCATTGCGAGAAGAATTGGCTGTCTTCTCAAAAAAACGACGCGCATCAAAAAAGCAGATTCAATCCATGGCAGGGAAACTAAATTGGGCTGCTCAAACGGTGCACGGTGGGAGAGTTTTCCTCCGCCGTTTGCTAAATTGCCTGCGTTCCCTTAAATTGGGTCATCACAAAATTCGCCTATCAGATGACGTTAAGAAAGACATAAATTGGTGGCTCCAGTTTATGTCTCTCTTTAATGGCAAAACTTTGCTCCTGGACAAGCGTCCTTACTCCGCTCTTTATACAGATGCTTGCACTGAAGGTGGAGGGGGTTTTTGGGGGGGAGATTGGTTTTATGCTAACTGGAAAATAGATAACCCAGAAATTATGCCACTTCACATTAATGAGAAAGAAATATTTTCGGTGGTGTTAGCAGTGCGCAGATGGGCCACCCAATTTCAAGATAAAAAGATCTATTTGTATTCAGATAATAGCACAACTGTTAATTGCATTAACAAAGGTTCTTCCAGAAATCCTGTCATAATGAAAGCTATCAGATCGCTGTTCTGGCTCTCTGCCTGCTATAATTTTCACATTACAGCTTGTCACATTCCAGGTAACAATAATGATATTGCAGATAGCATCTCTAGATTTCATGGGAAGGAGGCTTTCAAAAAGACAATAAATTATTATGGTTACTCACCTGTATTTTCTTCGGAACTGGCTACTCACATGTCTGCTCATTCTCTGCTGTTTGTTTTGTCCAGGCTCATCCCTCCTCCGAAACCTGGACAGCACTGTAGCCACTTTCAGGCGGAATGCATTCGCCCCCTCTACTAGAAGGACTTACCTGCAATATCTTAAGGCCTATGACGAGTTCTGCAAGGACCTAAATATCAAGTGGGTGCCCATCTCAGCAAAAAACCTTGCTAGGTACATAGCTTTTCTCTCAAAAAGACTGTCTTATAGCTCCATTCGAAACTACCTATCTGTAGTTAGATTGACCCATCTGGAAGCAGGGTATAACAATCCTTTGCAATCGCACTACTTTCTCTCTGTCATCAAGGGTGCCAGAGGGGTTCTTGGGGATACTGTCTCCCCAAAGCTTCCAATCACACCAGCTATACTCCTAAAAATCCTGTCCCAGCTGGATCTCTCATCCTCTAAAGATATCACATTTTGGGCTGCTTGTCTGGTAGGCTTCTTTTCCTTCCTGCGTAAGTCCAACTTATTCGTCCAATCTCCTGCATGTTTTAATCCACTCACTCACCTGTCTAGAGCGTCAGTCTCCTTTCTGGATTCAGGAGCCATCCTCAAGGTTTTGTGCACAAAAACCATTCAATTTCGTCAACGCAGCCTCCAGATTCCACTGCCCCGTATTAGGGGTTCAGCTCTATGCCCAACACAGGCCCTTATTCTATCCTTTAGGAGGGCTCCCGTGGAATCTACTGACAGCCCTCTCTTCATGTACCGTTCACCCATAGGTGTAGTCCCTTTATCATACCCCCAATTCTTATCACAGCTAAAGCTTTTGCTGCAGCAGGCTGGGATTCCGCCGCAAGACTATGCGGGACATAGCCTGCGTCGAGGTGGAGCCACATTTGCTTTAGAATGTGGCCTACCATCTGAACTCATCCAGTCACAGGGCGATTGGCGCAGTAATGCATACCAGGGCTACTTGGAGCCCTCTTTATCCATGAGGGGTGAAGTTGCTGCCACCCTAGCAAGAAAGATTCAATCTCTTGCACAGTAGATGAGGTGTGACTGGCAAGCCCAGTCGCATGTCATCTAGTGAGTAAGGAATTGGTTCTCCATGTTTAATTGGTTAGCGCAGCGTCCTCTGCTTATATGCCTTGCCTGGCCATATTACTGTTACCAGACTACTCTCGTTTTGTTCTTTTTATTTCAGGTGCCTTCATCACACCTGGAAGACTCCCAGCATCCATGAGACGGTCCGACAGATTCCAGATGGCCTTTCACTATCCACCAACACCAGCGGTTTTTCTCTGTCGGAAGTTCTATTCAACGGATATGAAGGAGCGGGCTAGGGAATCCAGGTTTTAGATTCCACATACGCGCACACACAATCACTTCAACTTATGATCAGCAACAGCACTGAGGAGTGGTCGATCCACACGTAAAGCTAGAACAATGAGCCGGTCATTTACATAGACGTTCATAACCAGCAGAGACTCAGAATGTGCGCCCTGTGGCGTAGTTAGTGCGTCAGAACAATGACTTTGGTTACTTGAATCTGTTAATGAGGTCTCTGTCACCTGATTATTCCAACAGTCAGCCGATCAGAAGGCAAGGAATTGTCAGGTGACCATGGCCTGATCGGGGGACAGGTGGTGTGTGGGTGTGTGCTGTCCGCTGACCCGACCTGTGGTATACTTATGTAAATATAATGTATATATCTCTGCCTACCCATGTAGTTATGCTCCATACTATTACTACTCCCTACGGTTTGGGTGAGATTTTGGAGGGCCATAGATTGATAGCTTTATGTTACAAATCGCAATGCTTTGTTTATTCTGTGCCTGGGCACAGTCCCAGGGGTTTTCTCGCATCAATAAATCTATGGCTTATTCACATGTCTCACCAAAACCAGTCTTGCTTGCTCTTCTTTACTGCCCATAGGGTGGGTCGGAGGGATCCCTCCCCATGCCTGTTATTAATGGAAATATTAATATTATTAATATACTATTAATGCAGATGTGGGTAGGGGTGTCTGTGCATAGCTTCCCATTTCCATCTGTTATGGTCATAGAGACCAGACCAGATGTCGATAGTTGCTTTGACAACTGTGAAAACACACCCGTAATCCGAGTTTCTCACATCCGCTTGTGTATGTCTAATTGGGGAAACATGTGGGAGGCGTTCATCCGGCCCTTTGTCCAGATGGAAGTCACTCCAGTCAAACGGCGTCCCGTCCAGGTGTGACCTCGGTATACACATGCTTGCCCTCATTAATATTCATGAATGTCAGGGAGCCTGTCCCGTTCCCGCTTGGGCTGGCCACGCCCAACACGCACGTGTGTTCCTCCACGGGCAGGGTCAATTGCTGACCAATGGGACGCACCCGCAGGTCTCCCTTTTAAACACCCCTATTGGCCTCGGCACGTCATAATCTCGCCTGCACTTTGCCTCTTGCATTCCTCTAGTATTGCTAAAAATCCCTCCCTCCCACCCACAAATTCTTGCACAAGATTCCTGCACCTTCCACACGTACACTCACCTGCTGCCTTGCATATGCCAGGGTCACAACCAATTGTACAGTTAAACCGTTAACCCTTAAATTCTAAATTTTTCTCAAATTGTCCATTGGTAGGCTAGGAGAGGGTTGTTCTTTAAGGACTTTCCACTGGAGTGACTGGCTGGGTACCAAGGCAGTCACTCCAGTATTAAGTTGTTGGGAATAGTCTTCGCCGGGTCTGTTAAGGGACAATCACCAAGACCTGCAAAACTGGTCGGGACCGCCTGGAGGGTTAAGGCGTGTTTAAGTTGATATCAGATCTACCTGTATATATATATATATATATATATATATATATATATATATATATATATATATATCGCTTATTACTGTATGTATAGTTCATTTATGGATACGGCATAACGTTTGTAGTTATAATTGTTATAGTTTATTTACCAATAATGCATAGTTTATTAACTTATATGTAGTTTAGTTTATATATGAGGGCCATAGATTGATAGCTTTATGTTACAAATCGCAATGCTTTGTTTATTCTGTGCCTGGGCACTGTCCCAGGGGTTTTCTCGCATCAATAAATCTATGGCTTATTCACATGTCTCACCAAAACCAGTCTTGCTTGCTCTTCTTTACTGCCCATAGGGTGGGTCGGAGGGATCCCTCCCCATGCCTGTTATTAATAGATGTAAACTGAACAATATTTGGAAACTATTCTTATGGCATATGGTGATGCCTGTATAGGGAAGCACACTGTCTAGTACAATTGCTAGAATCAAATTAAATCATAGAAATATACTATCTGCGGTGTAGGGGATTTTGACTGGGCGTATTTGAGAGGTTGTAGGAGTGAATGGGATTTTGGCTGGGCCTATTTGAGAGGCTTATAGAAGTGGTTGGGATTCTGACTGGGCCTATTTGAGAGGCTTGTAAGAGTGAATTGGATTATGACTGGGCCTATTTGAGAGGGTGGTAGGAGTGATTTAGATTTTCACTGGGCCTATTTGAGAGGGTTGTAGAAGTGGTTGGGATTTTCACTGGGCCTATTTGCAATTGTTGTTGTAGTGGCTGTGATTTGAGAATGGTAATAATTTCTCTACTGTGTCAGTACAGGGGCTAGCTTATATATATATGGTAAAGAGTGTCATTGTAATGAATAGTAAATGTTCAAAAATATTTCTCTTCGCCTTCAAATACCTAGAATTTCACTAAGAAAATATATAGAGTTTTCTGACCAAATTTGACTATTACCCCTTAGCACTCTGATGTCAAAATTCTACATTTTATTGATTCGACAGCGAAGAATCTGGTGTACATTTTTCAATAATTTTGGTGGACGATGTTGCTGTCTATGACAGCACCATCTTCCACCAAATTTGTTGAAAAATGAGCACCAGTTCATCTTTTAATTTAATTTGAAAATTTAAAAGTTTAACATCAGAGTGGTAAGAGTTAAATGGTTAATGGTGTGTTATTTTCTCTTCAGGTGGTTGATCCTAATCCTTTGCCAGGTATGCTGATCTCTCCTCTGCAAGGCGTGATTCCTGTGGGTGGCACTTCTCAGATAATCTTATCTCTCACACCAGAGTCTGTGACTAAGTTTGACAGTAACGTGCGTGTGGCTATCAAGGGATGGAAAACAATCGAGCAGCGGATGGGTGGTACCATCCTCGGACCATCTGTGGATATTGATGTGGTATGCAATGTTCGCAAAACTAGTGTAGTCGCAATTTATGCTTCAATATAGAATGGGTTTATTCCGACGAAGTGTGCAATATAAAGTTACGCCTAACTTGGGGAAAATATTCTATATTTCACATCTATAACATTTTTTTTATAATCCTGAGATCCTATTTATTATTTATGTTTATAATAGAAATAGTGAATATTAAGGGATTTTACATTTTAATAATAACTCTTACAGTACCTGATTCAGCAGTATCACTGACAGAAATATTTGAATATTCACAGATTATGTTTTGCGATCTAAACCCTGTCCTCTTTAAGGTTGTTACTATGATATTAAATTGACATTACAGATTGAACGTTGGCTAATAAAAATATTCTTGTATATTATATAATCCTTGTTTGGGATGAAAAAGGTCTGTGGAAGAAACCTATAGAAGTTGGCAATTATTCCAAATACAACATGGGTATTTTCTATACAAAAACACTAAAATTGTTTTAGCAGTTAATGTCATTGTGCAACATTTACATTTAAGCTATGCCCCGCCCATCACTAGCTAAGCTCCACCCACAACTCGCCGTGTTGGGATTGATCGATCCCTGAATGCCCTAGCTATCAATTTCCTGAAAACTATACAGGGAAGCTGTTGAATATTTTGTAACTAATTAGACTGGGTGCTGTTGCTGCCTATGGCAGCAACAGCGCCCAGTCAAATTAGTTTCAAAATATTCAACAAAATATTTATTAAATAGTAAAATCAAACAATGTGTACAACAACGTATAGACCGTCTTCAAATATGCATTCGTGATGTACTTATCAACATCATTCATGACATCATTCATTATGATGTCATTCTACACATCGCGTAGTTCATTATGACGTCATATGATGGGTGGGTACTCTGGAAAGGTGAATTCAAATGTTCTTAATTGCCCTGCTAGACTCTTGTATTCCAATATTATATTTTGACTCCCACTCCATGTCCCATTACCATTGGTGATATGATGATTGAACAAGTATGAAATTGACATTTAATAATAGGATTGGTCACGAAAATATAATTCTTCTTAGTAGATATCCATTTGTGGGTCAACAGAAGTCTATTTTAGAGCATTTACAGCTGGAGTGACTGGCATAACTATCAATTCAGTCTTTGCAGTGGTAGGTTTTCCAAAATAGTCCTATCTAAGCCTGCAAATGGCTGTTTCTCAGGACTACTGCAAATGCTGGGTTTGGCTGACTTTACCATTAAAGGGTAAAGGCAGAAAAGTTTAATTTTATATCCAGCTATTGCTTACTACTCATAACATTATTTAACCCTTTAACACTCATATCAGCCAAAAACTGTTTCTGCAGTGGTCTTGAGAAATATCCATTTGCAGACCAAGCAAAGACTAATTTTGAAAATTTATCATGGGAATGACTGGCTCAATAACCGAGTCAGTCATTCCAGTGATAAATTTTCAAAAATCATCTTCTCTTGCTCTGAAAATGGACATTTTCTCTGAGAAAATAAAAAAATTTCTAGAGCAAATTCAAGGGTTAAATGGTTACTGGTGGAACCCGATCTTCTACTCAACTATCTGATGTCATAATCAATTACACCACCAGTTGGCTAATGTCACAATAAAAATTACGTAGCTCTGTCATGTAAATCAAAACGTCTGTCACTAAGGTGTACGAATTGTATGTGATCAATTTACAATTTAATAAATATTTTGTTGCATGTTTTGAAGCTAATTTGACAGGGAGCTGTTGCGGCTACAGCCAGCAACAGCCCCCAGTCAAATTAGTTTCAAAATATTTAACAGCTTATCTGTATAATTACCTTGAAATTTAGATTCTGGGAATTCAGTTTTCAAAGTTTTAAATTGATTCCAACACATCTAAAATGTTGGTGGAGCTCACCCAAAGGCATACCCAAAGGCCTATGAATAGTGGACACTAAACCGATGTAAAGTATCAATCAAGAACAGCATCAAGCATCTCACGTAATAATCTAATAGTATATGAATGTGGCATTTCATGTTTTACTATAGTTAGGAATAGCAAATGGTATAAGTCTATCTGTCAAATTGTTTTCACATTTCTGACAAAATCATCTTCCGTGTGTCGCGACTATCATAGGTCACACTAGTTACAGTTGTTTGACATAGACAAAAATAAGCAGAAGGATTATAGTGTGGAATGGCATATAAAGTATTTGCCATGCTTCTAGTTAAATAGATTTCTGCACCTTTTTATTTATTTAGTAATTTTATTTTCTTTGCCAGCCTTCATTCAATTTCGGAGGCGTGTACTGTGGCTCAGGATTATCACTCCCATTCAAACTCACTAATAAGGTAATCAAATGATTTAAAAATAGCATAGAACTATCTTAAATTTATATATATATATCTACTGAGCCAAAAAGGTTTAGCAACAGTGAAGTTTGGTTTGTTGTATTAAAACTATGCGTCCATTTATAACCAAATTTGCAGGCATGTTTTGTCAATGTAATGTCTCGCTGATCATGAAGAAATGCAAATCATTTCTTGCATTTCTCGGCCGCACACTTACTGCATGTGAAAATGCATTTTTCATGCACTGGCCCACATTGGCGGGTAGTGAAGGCAAAAATTCACCATATTGCAAAAGCAGATAACGAACGTTAACAGAAAACGCTTAAAAGTTTACCCTACCGAACATGGGCCACCGCCCAGGGCTACCCGAAAATCAGCGCCATGAAGCAATGGGAAGACGCGCTGCTGGGCAGTGCGTTCGCGCTGTTGCTCGACATTTTAGTGTTCACGCCTCAACCATTTCCTGTCTCCGCCAACGTGAGCAGGAAACTGGACATTTTAATGACCGACCACGATCTGGCAGACTGAGAGCAACAACACCACGAGAAGACCGCTACTTAGTGACGTCATCACGACGTCACAGGTTTGAGACTGTGCCGCGGCTGTCCCGTAATTTGCACACCTCTACTGGCACTACAGTGCATGCACAAAATGTGCGAAACAGACTCCATGATGCTGGACTGCATGCCCGTCATCCACTTGTTGCTGTTCCGCTTACAGAGCGTCACATCGAGAATCGGTTTGCATGAGCAAGAACTCATCAGTAATGGCGTACTAAAAAATGGAGCCACGTTTTGTTCAGTGATGAGTCGAGGTTTTGTGTGGATGTGGCGGATGGTAGGCAACGGGTTTGGCGACGTTTAGGAGGTTGGTATGATGCAGCCAACATCATTCAGCACGACAGATTCGGTGGCGGCATTGTCATGGTGTGGGCTGGAATCCATGAAAATGGCAAAACAGATTCGCGGAAATTTAACGGCTCAACGTTACTGTGAAGAAGTTGTCGCCCCTGTTGTCATCCCTTTTATGCAGCATCATGCAGACTTTATGTTCCAGCAAGACAACGCCCGTCCTCATTCAGCTAGTGTCACCAGTGATTTCCTTGAGGCTAACAACGTTCCAGTGTTGGACTGGCCAGCACGATCACCGGACCTGTCTCCTATCGTACACATGTGGGACATTCTTGGCCGTATGGTGTGTGAGAACCATCCACATCTTCAAAACGTGCGGGAGCTGGGAGCTGCACTGCTCCAGGAATGAGATGCAATTCCTCTTCGTGACATCAGGTGCTTAATTCGAAGCATGAGAAAGCGATGTACGGCGGTGGTTAATGCGCGCGGAGGTCACAACCGGTATTGACAGCCCTGTGTCATTATTAAAATTGGACCCTTCCATTGAATGATGCTGTGTTTAAGGCGCGATGCTAGCATTACAGTTCAGTATATATAGATCTTCCTTCTCTCCATATGTGATGAAATGTCTGAGATTCGAAATGGACCTTTCCAGTTTATCCATCAATATTATGATGTCAACTATGTAATGTAGAATGACATCATGATCAATTACGTCATTAATTATATAGATAAGTTTGTCACAAACACTTAATTGATGACAGACTAAGTGTTGTTGTACGAATTGTATGTCTTTACTATTTAACAAACACTCTGTTGAATATTTTGAATCTAATTTGACTGGACGCTCAGTCAAATTAGTTTCAAAATATTCAACAGTTTATCTGTATAGTTTTCTGAAAATCAATAGTCAGGGAATTCAGGGATCGATCAATCCCAACACAGGCCAAGTGTGGGTGGTGCTTAGCTAAAGATGAGCAGAGCGTAGCTAAAACTGGATTCCTCCATTTTGGTGACAAGGCGTCTCAGCATGTTATGACATTGCTCGTTTATGGTAGTTTGCTGTAATTATAAATTTTCAAACTATTTTTTTAGCATTTTCATTTTGAAATTTTCTGTTAAAATATGACTATCGTATTATAGATTATTGTTAACAGTAGACATAGAATTATCTTCTTCATACATCAAATATTTTGATACTGAATAATAATTAATTACGGTATCATTGGCCTTAGTACTGTGAAAATGTTTATACAACGCAACCTGCATATCCTTGATACTATAACAGCTGGCCAGCTCCAAAGGCCACTCTAGACAAAGTTGATGCCTGCCACCACAAACACCTATGCACCATCGCTGGATGCTGATGGCTAGCCAGCATAATTTCCAATGATGCACTATACAGATGTGTATACAAGATAGGAATGGTATGTGGAAGGGTATGAAGTTAAAATGTAATCCCAATTTATTGTGTGACCTAATGACAGTTTTATAGCTCAGCATGGTCCCATTGTTTTTATGAAATCATATAAATTTGTATCACTTTTCAGTCTTTGACTAAAACCAAGATGGAGTTTGATTTGACAAGATATGCCGACTTTACCTTGAACTTTCCAGGATATCAGTCAGAAGGTAAGTATGTCCCCACTCAGCACACAGAATAGCATCTCGGAAATAACTTAACATATTTGGCCTAACCCAAAACAAAATAAAACAGACCTTTGAATATTTTGAACATAATTGGATAGGAAGACATCTTCCAATCCAATTATGTTAAAAATATTCAACAGAATTGTTACTAACCAACATGTTTCTGTTTTTCTTTTGGAGACATTTTAACATATTTCTGAGCTGTACTATACCATGGTCAGTAAGTCTAATATGCATGAACCCTATAGCAGTAAAGATCAGTCTGAAAGTGTGTGTATCCTTCATCGCAAATAGTTCATTAGTTCTCATGACTTTCACATAATTATTCATATTCCTTCAACTTGATGTGTTTTCTGACAATTTTATTAGTGAACTATTTTTGAACCATGAAATTGTGAGAAGGCGTTTCTTGTGAGAAAAGACAGACCAGACAGAGAACCTTGCTATGGTTGTTATGTTTCCAGCCCATTTAAATACCATAAAATTATTTGTTCGGAAAAATCTTTAACTGAACAAAGTGGATTAATCATTAGTGTCAATGTTTTCTAATTTAGCATTTTAGTGCTTTAAAGTCGTGGTAAGCCATGCTAGTCACATGCTGCACAAAAATATGCTTCATCAGGTCCACCTACTTAAGCACATTTAGGTGCAAAATCATAGGCACTTTTAGAGTGATGCCTTATTTCACATCAAGAGTATACTTACCTCCCTAATACTCTTGATATTGCTAAATATTGGCTTTCACTCAATAAACACTCAGATTAAAACAGTTAAGTGCCCCTACTGGGCAGGGAGTCAGAGCGTAGTCTGGCGGATGCCAGCCCCACCACCGCGCATGCGCAGACTAGCACTTCCTCTTTGCTAATTTATTGGCAGAGAGTCTACACATGTTTTTGTGCTAGTGCTTTTCTTGGCTCAATTCTTAGTGTTTTTGTGAAAATTTGGAAGTGTTTATCCCTGATAAAGATGGCAGGAAGGATGACTTCGCCAGAGGAGGGCCCAGGACCTTGAAATCAGGTGACTTCTAGTAAAATTAGCGAGTTTTGCCCCCGGTGTAATGTGTTTCCGGGACTCGCGCTTACCGTGATAAGCGCCTTGTTTAGTTGGTTTATTTCAACTAGGTGCTATATCATACTAATCTCTCTTTGTGTTTATGTCCACAGGTCTGTGTGACGACATGTAATGGACATCACATCAGCAGAGGGTTTGTTTCTCTCCACCATGGTTCCATTTCCTACTAATACTGTTAGGTTATCTAACCAAAAATTTTATGTCCAGTGAGTCGGAGGCCTAGTATAAAGGTCTTCTCACTTTGCCCTCTTGATCCAATTCCTTCCCCTAGAGGTGGAGAGAGTTAAGAGGCGTTCAGTTGGTGGAGTGCTCCAGTTCATCACGTTGGATGGTTTGTCTATACAAGGTGTCAGGTATCTAATTATTGATATGAGGTGATGTTAATTATTTAGAGGAAAGGGAAATAATTAACAGTATTTGCCATTGTTATCAGTATATATCTGATGGTTGTGTAGTCGAAATGTCCATTCTGCACATGTTCTGGTTAGAGATACAATTCGTCCTTGCACTTGGATGTTTGTTGGGGATCGATTTTTTCCTGTCATAGGATTAATGACGTTATAATCAGCCTTGCTCTTTATTAACAATTAAAGTTGTCCGAAGCTGGTTTTCTGATTAATATTGATCTTTATGATCATTTCCTTCTCTTGAGTTGGTGAGTTTCTGAGCTTAACTAGATTGCTCATACTCCTCGTCCTTTGCCCTGTTTCAGAGACCTAGTTGTGCGTCCTGTGGACGGTTTTTGAAGGACAAGTTTGTGCCTCATCTCTGTTATCAGTGTAGCCCCTGTGGTCCCTTGCTTAATTGCGAGATATGTAAGCACTGGGGGGGCAAGCTAATGTCCGAATTCTTGTGCTTGCAGGCGAAGGACAAGGTGGTGGAGGAGGACAAGAAGAAGCAGAAAAGAGAGGTTGTGAGTAAGAAGGGTAAGAGGAAGGCCTCGTCCGCGGTGGACATGGAGGCCTTCCGGACCGAGATGTTGGGAGAGATGAGGAGGACAATAAAGGATTTGGTTCCAGAGTTGCTTCGTGGCATGCTTCCTGGACCAAATCCTTTGCTGGCCTCATCATCTGCTTCGGAGCAGGTAATCCCCACCTCTGAAGCACCTTTCCTTAGTACGCTTTCGTTGTTCGAAGATTCAGAGGTGGCCCCATTAGAGGGGGCGTTCCACGACCCTGGCAGCAGGCTTAGTGCCGCGCCGAATAGGGACCGTGGACGGTTGTCGCTGGAACCCGCGGGCTGCTTATCAGTCCAGGGGTATCCGCACGGCGCGGGTGCCAGTACCTCGTATGGCACCTTCCCTGGCCAGTCCGGGTTAGCTCTCTTTGCTGACCCGGTGTCTAATCTGTCTGGCCAGGAGGATGAGGATTACCTGTTGGGGTCGCCGTCTGAGGACGTGGCCATGGATTATGACGCCTGTGCACCCCTCACGGGGAATACAGGCGACTTATTCCACGGTTCTACTCTCCCAGGGGTAGAATCCACGGTTCAGACTGTGGCCCTGGGCGCTGAGGGCCAGCATTACTGCATACCTCGGCTTGCCGAGAGTGTCGCTGGTGCTGGCCGGGGCCGTGGTGGGGCGGTATATGCCCCGCGCTCTACCATGGCGCATGCTCCTGGTCAAGCCAGTGAGATTAGCATGCCGGTGTTATCAGGCCCGCATGCTCTCCCTGGCTTGCCAGGGATATCAGCGTATCCGCGTCAAGCTCTGTTGCTTGCGCTCAGGAGGAAGACGAAGGCCCCCGTCTTGTAGAGCGCTCGCAGCTAGCCAAGGAGGAGGATTGGTCTGACGCTTGCCAGTGGTTGGTGAGTGTTAGACCAGATCTGCCCGTGGAGCAGTCGGCTAGCCAGCGTTATCACAGGCCGTGGTTAGCTGGTAAGCCTACTGCTAATGCTATGCCTTCTCTGCCGCTGGCAGAGCATGTCGTTGACATGTTCGAGGCGGCGGAGACGTCCATTAAGTCGAGTGGATGTCTCGCTAAGGCCCCGCGCGAGGTGGCCAGGCGTTGCCGCATCGTGCCCCTGGATTACCAGCGGTACGGTGTGGTACCTAAGCCGAGCGTGGATGACCACGCGGCTTTGGGTGAGGATGCGCGGCCAGGCTCCCGTTCTGACACGGGAGTCTTGTGTTCGAACGCGTTGCGTTCAGCAAATACCGCGTTGCGTGATGCGGAGGAGAGTGGGAGGGCTTCGATTGCCGCTCTGTCCCACGTCTCCCAGCTGTTACAAGGGGTAGTAACAGCATCCGCATCGCGCCAGCCATGTCCGGTCACAGTCCAGCGAGCCATCCAGGATGGTATCAACCTGGCTCTGGACTGTATAACGCGGGCGGTGACCAGGAGTGTCCGGGCAAGGCGCACATTTGCCTTGGACAATCTGTGCCCGTCCCAGGACCTGTACAATAGGCTACTGCGTACGCCTATGACAGGTCCTGGTCTCTTTGGAGGTGAGGGATGTAGGCACCTCCAGGAGACGGTTACTCTGGTCAATAACCAGAGGGCGCTGCGCGAACAGTTTGAGGTGCTTCGTCGTGCTAATGTTCGCGCCGCACCCCCTGCGTATCATCCCCTGCAGGCTCGAGGTGGTGGTGGCCAGGTCAGAGGCCAACCACCATCGCAGCGTCGGCCTCGGCTGCGTGCGATTCGGCCAGCAGCGAGGGGGGCGCAGGCTCCTCATGCGCAGTCAGCCAGGCAGCCGCCCGCGCACCGAGTTGCGCGCGGTGCTGGTCGTGGCGCGCGAGGATCTGGGCAGGGTAATCGTTCCTGATGGGACGGTTATCGCGGTGAGAACCGCTCCGGTGTTTCTGGCAAAGGAGACAGTGCCGCTCTTGCACTCCTTATGTCCACCTCTATCCCTAGGTGGACCGGTGGGAGGCCGGCTAGCCGACCACATGCAAGAGTGGGAACGGTTAACTCAGGACCGTTTAGTCTTGCGATGGCTTTCAGTCGGGTATCATCCCGATTGGATGACAGGCCCGCCATCGCGACTGTCTCTAGTGCCGATCTGGACTCCAAATCCGAGAGATCCAGAGCAAAGGTTGTGTATCGAGGAAGAAATAAATTCCCTCATACAAAAAGGAGCTATTCAGCCGGCACAGAGGTGTCCGGGCTTCTATTCAACCCTGTTCTTAGTAACAAAAACACCGGAGGGTGGAGACCAATTCTCAACCTCAAGCCATTGAACAAGTTCATAGAGACGCCCAGTTTCAAGATGGAGACTGCGCTCGGTGTTGGCGGGGTTAGAGAGGGGAATGTGGACAGCGTCGATAGATTTGAAGGACGCTTATTTCCACATCCCCATACACAGGAGTTTCCGTCGCTTCCTGAGATTTGCATTCCAGGGCAGACAGTGGGAATTCAGGGTGTTACCCTTCGGAATTTCCACGGCTCCTCGGGTTTTCACCCGTGTGGTTCTTGCGATCACCGCATACCTCCGCAGGAGAAGCATAGCAGTCCACACGTACATAGACGACTGGCTGTTGAAAGCGCACACCCAGGAAAGTTTATCGGCCAGTCTGGAGATTGTTTTGAAGACTCTCACAGACTTGGGCTGGATGATCAATTTCCCAAAATCAGAGCTGACTCCATCCCAGAAGTTTGTTTACCTGGGGATGTTCTTCGATCTAGAGACAGGATATGTTTTTCCTACTCAGGAGAGAGTTCAGAAACTCATCTCATTAATTCAGTCAGTGTGCGACAGTCGTCATGTCCTGGCACGGGTTTACTTGAGAATGCTGGGGTTGATGGTTTCATTGGAACCAGTCATTCCTCGCCGCCTTACGCAGGCGGCCGATCCAGTTATTTCTCATGACACAATGGACCCAGAGTACAGGTTCGCTGGACTCGAATGTGTCAGTGTTGGCGCCTCTGATTCATCACCTGCAATGGTGGTTGGACACAGAGAATCTCTTGGTGGGGGTTATGCTAACCCCTCCCCACCCTCAGGTGACTGTGTATACAGATGCATCGATGGAGGGCTGGGGGGCTTGCCTGGAAGAATCCACGATATCAGGGCTTTGGAATCCGGAACAGTCAAAGGAACATATAAATCTACTGGAGCTAAGAGCAGTAGTCCTGGGCCTGGAACATTTCTTACAGAAAGTTCAGGGCAAGATTGTTCTTATTCGTTCAGACAACTCAACAGTTGTGACTTACATAAACCGCCAGGGCGGAACGAAGTCGCCCAGTCTCTGTATGATGACATGGAGACTGCTTTGTTGGTGCCTGGATCACCAGATTACCTTGAAAGCAGTTCAGATTCCGGGAAGGTTAAATCTGCTAGCAGACTCATTGAGCCGAAGGATGAGTGTTTTACCGACGGAATGGCAACTAAATCAATGTGTGGCGGATCGTCTGTTCGACCATTGGGGGAAACCCAACATCGATTTGTTCGCAACGAAGAAGAATGCGAAGATGACGACGTACGTCTCTCCGATTCCGGATCCAAGCGCTTTCGCAACAGATGCGTTAGCTATCAGCTGGTGGAGAATGTATGCATACGCATTCCCTCCAGCAATCCTGATTACAAAAATTCTTCAGAAAATCAGACAAGAGGAATGCCAAGTGCTTCTGATCGCCCCGGATTGGCCAAGCCGATCATGGTATACGGATCTGCTGGACCTTCTGGTCTGCAATCCGGTTCCTCTGCCTCTGATGGACGATATTATCTTCCAGGGCAAGGCCCTTCACAACAATCCGTCAATGTTCAGATTGACTGCGTGGATGTTGTCAAGGAATCTAGAATTAAGGAGGGCTTTTCTGAGCAAGCAGCCATGTTTATGGCCAAAGCCAGGAGGGGGTCAACCTCCAGAGCATATAATTATAAAATCAACAGATTTGCAGAATGGTGCTCAAAAAGATGTATTGATCCAATGGATTCATCTATTCAGGTAGTAGCTGATTTCCTCTGTCACCTGTATGATGCCTATAGCCTCAAGCCTAACTCTATTGCTGGTTATAAGTCAGCTTTAATGTCTGTTATTCCTTGCTTGGCTAAGAGGGGAAGTGATGAAGTAAATACATTAAATGTATTAATTAAAGGCATGGGCAATCTAAGACCAAGGAATCCCCCTGTGATTCCGTCTTGGAGTTTATCGCTAGTGCTTCAAGTACTAGGTGATAAGCCGTTTGAACCACTTAGTTCCATTTCTATGAAACTATTAACACTGAAGACTGTTTTTAATTGCTGCGGCCTCGGCTAGGCGTAGAAGTGAAATTCATGCCTTATCAGCCGAGGATGACCGTTTTGTGGTTTCAGGGGAAGGCCTTAAGCTGCTACCTAGGATTAATTTCTTGGCTAAAAATCAGTCGTTGAAATATCCAGGTCAACCTATTGTTTTGCCTGCTTTAACTAGATATGATCCTAATTCTAAAGCATGGTGTCCCGTCCGGGCGCTTCTCCGGTACAAACAACGTACATCGGAGTGGCGCACCGACCAGTCGGCGTTATGGTTGTCATATATTGAACCCCATGGCAGGGCTTCTAAGGACACCATTTCCAGGTGGATTGTAGAATGCATTCAGTTTTGTCATAAATCCGCCACCGGGAAGCAGGTTGACGTGGCCAAGGCTCACAGTGTCCGCGGCGTAGTGACATCCACTGCCCTATTTAATGGGGTCCCTGTGGATGATATTATGTCGGTGGCTCAGTGGCACTGTGAGTCAAGTTTTACAGACCATTATCTCCGTGACACCTCTAATCCTCTCGCCTTGTCGATTTTGAAAAGATAACTAGCCTTATATTTTTGAAGGGGTTTCCTCATTGCTTATATATTTCACAATTAATTTATGGAAACAACCACTTTTTTGGGACTGCATCGTTCTTCACCAATGGGAAGAGGATGTCAGCAGCCATTTTCAACAAGGTCAGTCTTGTGTATGGGTTGTCCATTGTTGATTGTCTTGTCACGTTACCCGTTATTAATATGATGATGGTTTTGTGTATTTATGTGGTTCATTGTTGAGAGTATACGAAAATGGAGTTTTTTCGTCTCTGTCCTGTAGTACATGGCACTTGTACGTAGAGAGCGTATAGGACATTGAGGTCATTCGACTCTTCCTCCCAGGAAGGAGGGGGGGGGGGGAGCGCATATGACATTCGGTCATCTCTCATACATCGGTGGTGTTATCCGATGGTTAGTCAAATCCTGACTGTTTTTTCATACAGTTTCAGAAGTTTAAGTGCCTTAAACGCAGAAAAGCGTATAAGGATGAGCTGGTCTTTTGACCTCGCCTCACTCCCGCCGAATTCACTGTCGAATTCTGGCAATATCAAAAGTATTAGGGAGGTAAGTATACTCTTGATGTGAAATAAACGAAATCAAGGATTTCTTTTTTCACGAGAGAGTTGATACTTACCTCCCTAGATACGGACCCGGCCTCTCCACCCCACAGAGGCTCGGTCTTCAGGCTCTTAATAGTTGCATGTGTATCAGCCAATAAATTAGTCAGAGGAAGTGCTAGTCTGCACATTCGCGGTGGTGGGGCTGGCATCCGCCAGACTACGCTCTGACTCCCTGCCCAGTAGGGGCACCTAACTGTTTTAATCTGAGTGTTTATTGAGTGAAAGCCAATATTTAGCAATATCAAAAGTATTAGGGAGGTAAGTATCAACTCTCTCGTGAAAAAAGAAATCCTTGATTTCGTTTATAGTCTCCTATTTAACTAATAAATGACAAGGTTTGTAACAGTGGCGATGGACATTTGGAATTCATCATATAACACTGGCAGATAAACCATGTGTGTACATTTACTATATAATATGCTGTAATAGGTCGAAGATTGCATAATATATGAAAACACGTAATATGATGACATTCCTACTCGAATGAATAAACGCAACAAAGTATATGACATTTATAAAATCTTCAATGATTCCTTAATTTCATATTGGAAGCAGATCAAATAACTTGTCAATTATTTCAATAAATGGCCAGTTTGCCACTTTTGATTGATATAAATGTTATTAATACGATATACAAATTTCAGCGCTAACCACACATTCTATTGCACAAAGTTTATAAATTTCATAATTTCAGCATTTGCTTGTGTGATTATCTGGTTCCATTTGGTGGAATCGATTCCCTGGTTACAAACATCAATGTTACTAGATAAGTGATTGATTATCATTAATATTTATTGTTTTGTACAACCATGGCAATATATACATAGAGATTAGTCTTCGAGTACGCATGATGTCACTAAGCGTAAAATCTTGTCAAAATCAATACAGTTACTCCTAATCCTTTAACCGAACATCAACAACAAATTATTTATGATGTAATGAATATTCTGTTGAATATTTTGAAACTAATTTGACTGGGAGCTGTTGCTGCATATATTCACCAACTTATCTGAAGTGTATAGTTGTCATGGAATTTAACCCTTTAATGGCCAAGCCAGGAAAAACCAGCCTAGTGGTCTTGAGGAATGCCCATTTGCAGGTCAAGAGAGGAATATTTTTGACATTTTTCCCCTGGGAGCCAGTCATTCCAATGGTAAATTTCCTCAAATAGTCCTCTTGGTCTGCAAATGCACTTTCAATAAGCAATTTTCTTGACCAGATTTGACCATTAAAGAGTTAAACACTTACCTTTCTGTGGCTAAAAGGTGAAAACGCATCACCTTTGGATGCTGTATTCTGATCCATTCATGTTGCATTTGCAGATGATTTCAAGTTTGAGTTACTTAATCCAGGTGTATTTACAATTACACTGGGGCCAGAACAGGTGGTCGATGGCGAACTTATTTTCATGCCTACAGAGGTAAGATTGCATTATTATCTGTCACTGGTTGTGTAACTAAATTATTTAATGTTTATAAGCAGAAAGTACCTCTTTGTCATGTTTGTTGCCATGACTATTGGGGCATAATTGTTCAGTTTTCCTTGAGATGTTTGTGTATGCTTAATTTGAATTCCAATGTAGAAAAGCTTCAGGTAGCATTAACTTTGATCCAAAAGTCGGAATGCAGACCTCAGTTAGTGTAATAATCTGAAAGGCATGAAAGCACTTAGTTGTATCGGCTGAACCCAGATAAAAATACAAAGTTATATATGTCAGAGCTGCAAAATTGTGATGACAAAATTATGGGAGTCAAGCATTTTTTTCTACTTTATATTCCTTAAGAATAGCGGCAGAACTATTCCTAATTCGTGCAGACTCTCAGAAATTCCAGCATATTTGGCAGGACTGGTATGTGGAGGCTAGTTCAGTCTATTATACTTGCTCACTGAGACAGGAATAATGGCCCTTTGAGTATCATGGCTAAATGAAATGGTAGCAATTCAAATTGTCATACTTTTGGCTATAAACTCAGTGTGGGCGTGGGTGCCTTCAAAATAAATTTCATTTTCAGAATATTAATTGTGCTCAGGGCAAATCACCTAAATCAAATTTTCTCACTGAATTATTAGTGTTAAACTTCGCTAACCAATGATGATGCATGTCCGATCAGCTTGATTACATGTGTCTTAATCTTAAAACTAAAAGCCTTAAATTTGCTCAAGAAAGCTTCAATTTTTATCTCACCTGGCCAGTGATTTTATGCTACGGCAACCGTCCGTCCATCAACTTTTGCTGTAAAACACTCCTCATCATTAACCACTTGGCCAATTTCAACCAAATTTAGCTGTGAAGCCCCTATGGTCATAGGCTCTAGAAAATATATTGGGAATTTTGATTCATCACTTTTGGGTGAAAATCTTAGATTTTATGAAAAATGTACCGGAAATTGTCAAATTGCTTCTTACCATCTTGACCAGTTTTAACCAAATCTGGCTGAAAGGATCCTATGGCCATAGGCTCTAGAACTTCCATTCAGAAGTTTGATTCATCAATTTTTTGGGTGAAAATCTTAGATTTTATGAAAAAATTTACCAGAAATTGTCAAATTGCTTCTTCTTACCATCTTGACCAGTTTTAGCCAAATTTGGCTGAAAGGATTCGTGATAGGTTCTAGAACTACCATACAGAATTTTTATTCATCATTCGGGGGGGGGGGGGTGTGTGTGTGTGTGTGAAATCTTAGATTTTATGACAAATCTACCGGAAATTGTCAAAATGCTACTCCTCCTTAGCTGCTTGCCATATTTCAACTAAATTTTACTAGATGGATTCTATGGTCACGTGGTAGGCTTTAGAACTTCTATTCAGAATATTGATTGATCAATTTTTTGGGTGAAAATCTTAGATTTTATGAAAACTCTTACCGGAAATGGTCAAAATACTACTCCTCCATAGCTACTTGACATATTTCAACCAAATTTGGCTAGATGGCTTCTATGGTGGTAAGCTCTAGAACATATGTTCAGAATTTTGATTGATCAATTTTTTCGGTGAAAATCTTAGATTTTATGAAAAATCTACCAGAAATGGTCAAAATGGTAATTCCTTAGCTGCTTGACATATTTTAACCAAATTAAACTAGGTGGATTCTGTGGTGGTAGGCTCAAGATTTTCTGTTCAGAATTTTGATTGATCAATTTTTTGGTTGAAAATCTTAGATTTAAAAGAGATTTACCGGAAATTGTCCAAGTGCATCGCCTTAACCGCATCATGGATTTCAACCAAATTTGTCGGTAGACTCCAGAACCTTTGTTCAGAATTTTGATTGGTCAGTCTGTTGGGTAAAAATCTTAGATTTTATTAAATATTTACTGGAAATTGTCAAAACGTATCTCCTCCTTAACAACTTGCCAGATTTTTAACCAAATTTGACTTTGGTGATCCTACAGTGGTAGATTCTATTTAGAATTATGATGGGTCGATTTTTCCGGTGGCCATCTTGTTTAATGTAAAGAATCATGTATATTTAAATGCAAATGTTTCAAATGCTAGTGGTCCAGGTGAGCGTCACAGGCCCTTGGGCCTCTTGTTTCAAAGAAATGTAAATTTGCAGACTATTTTTGAAAATTTACCACTGAATGACTGGCTCGGTTATCCAGCCAGTCATTCCAGTGGTACATTTTCAAAAATAGTCGTCTCTTGGTCTGCAAATTTACATTTCTTATATTTGGCTTATATGAGTGTTAGCCCCTACCACTCTGATGTCAATATTATAACTTTTACTGTGTCAAAAGTAAAGAAACTTGTGTGATGCTTCTGTCTACGACAGCAAAATCTTCCACCAAATTTGTTGAAAAATAAACATCAGTTCATCTTTTAATTTAATTTGAAAATTTAAAATTTTGACATCAGAGGGGTAGGGGTTAAAGAGTTAATCATCTCCATCTTAGTAATCATGCGGATGGGCAACTGTGTATGTTAGATTTTAATAGTAAAATTATCAGTCACTGCAACCATTTTCATTGTACATGCCCAAGAACTTCATTTCACTTGAGGTAAAAATGAAACATGCTGATTATTTTTTCAAGCGATCTAACTGAGCTCTGACACCAAGGATCTATGTTCCATATGTTTCATAGTAATGAGCAGGAGTTTAGTGATAGCACTTCGTACTTTGTATCATCTACAACTAATATAACGCAACTCAGGTGATAATTAACTCCCCATCATCTTATTTATGTTAAATACTTAGTTTTACAGACAATGATTTTTATTCTTACTAGATGGACTATATATTTAAAATTAAGTTCCTATTATCATTTGTGTTATTATTTTCTTTCTCATCACAGGTGGCGGCTTATGACTTTGTCATGCCAATCTTAATTAACAAAGCCGGAGCACCAAGCCCAAATTCGACACCGTTCCCACCAAGTCCTATGCTTGTAGTGAAACACACATTGCCTGGATCTAGCAAGAATAGTGACAAGCTCCTGACAACTATTATAACACCATCGCGCCATGTCATCGCTACGGCATTGAGACAGCCACTTCGTCTCTCACATAATCGTCTTGAGTTTAATCTTTCCGGTATCTGGCATGATAGAATGAAAGATGGTGTCATGGAGCACTCACAGGTATTTATATTCACAGGCTTTATATTAACCCTTTAACCTGGAAATTTATTTAAGAAAATTTTTATTTTCTTATAGAAATTGTCCATTTGCATACCAAGAGAAGACTATTTTTGAAAATTTGCCAATGGAATGACTGGCTCGGTTATTGAGCCAGTCATTCCAGTGGTAAATTTTAAAAAAAAGCCTTCTTTTGGTCTGCAAATGGGCATTTGTCAAAACCACTGTAGAAGCCGTTTTTGACTGATGAATCTTAAAGTGTCAACTCTAATAATTATAATAATTGAACATCATATTAAAAGAAATGGTATTGATTAATTACACTCCTTTGATGAACACTTTCAGTGGAGATTTATTGACAATCATCAGTTAAGTTCTCTTAAGAGGGTTCACGTGAAATTTTAAATACAGATATTAAAAATTATTTTCAAATTAAGAAATAGTCTTTTGAATATTTTGAAACATCTTTCATACCAATTATTTTTTAAATATTTAACAACTAATCTAGATTATCTTGAAATTAAAATTATGTCACATTATGGTTGAAGTGGTTAATGTAGTAACTGAGGGATCCATTTCTAAGAGTTCTGGCCTGTTTATAGCTAAGCTCTTCCCAAATTAGATATTTTGGAATCGATTGGAAATTTTAAAACCTGAATTCCCAGAATCTAAATTCTAATGAAACTATACAGGTAAGTTGTTGATATTTTTTTCACAAATTTGACTAGGAACAGTTGCTGTTTATGGTAGCAACAGCTCCCAGTCAAATTAGTTTCACAATATTCAACAGAATGTTTATTAAATTGTAAATTTATCAAAGACATACAAATTCGTACACTAGTGATTGATATTTTATATTTTCGTGTCCTAAATGATTGTGGCGTCAGCTAACTAGTAACGTAATTGATTATGACATCTGATATTTGAGTGACAGATCGGATTCCTTTAATCTTTACTTACCAGTCTTGCCCAGGTTATTTGCCAATGAATGTAGTTTTAAAAAGATATTACATCCATAGGGAATTTATGCATATACGCACATGTATGCACGCACCACACACAAGCACACACACACACACATACACACACATTGCATTATTGTTTATATGTATTTTTTTAAATATAATTATTAAATCTTTACCTATTTTTTATTACAGTTGACAACAAAGGTATGCTAAATTTTATAATATTTTTTTATGAACAATATTTCACCGCAGATAGTTCGCTTGTAGAAACATAGAGCTGTTATATAAACTGCTTTCTTCGCCTCACCTAGACTAGCGGCTTCTCTACAGCCCTTATAATTAGTGGAATGTCTTCTTTCCATTAGTGTCGGTATGAGTGTCTTGAATATTTCTTATGCAAGCAAGTATATTGTAATGCTTAGCTGTTTTCACTATGAAGTGCATGAAAACCCTGTGTCATATGTAGACCACATCAGCTACAATGGCATTGTTCTTTGTTCAGATTTGTATCAGATAATTTTATAGGTTCAGGTCTTGATACTATCTCTTAATTTCAAAATATTCAAGAGAATGTACACTTTTTTAATTGTTTGTTAATAGAGTTCATAAATCTGTTGTCCATCTAATATTAATATTGCGATGAGGAAAATATCATTTATATCGATAATATTCAGGCTTATGTCATAAACGCTATTTTTGTTCAATTATTACCGGGTACTGTGGCAGTTTTCTTCTATTGTTATGCTATATAACTATAGCTTATATGAGTATTAGATGGCCATGACTAGAAGGCGATGTGATAAATATCTTGAAAATAATGCACTGAAAGCTGTCAAATTGTTCTTCAAAATATCATGCAGATATTCAAATCGGACCTGCATACTTTCTAATATCTGTCTCTGTAAAGAATTCAACTAAACTCTCGTATCAATTTTCTATGTTTGTCTTTCTAGAATGCAACCTTCATCAACCAAAGTGGAAATCCTGTAGATTGGGCGCTGGATCTGTCCAAGCCTAGTGAAGTGCTTGAGAAGGGATTGTTTAAGTTTGTCCATCCTACAGGGGTGCCATTTGTCACGCCAGATGGTGAGACAAATCTAAGTGTTAGTGGAACATTACAGCCTGGAGATGAGCAGAGTATTCACATTGTGTTCTGTCCTGGTAAGATGTATTGAAATATATAGTCAAAATTGGTCCTTAGAGTCTCTTCACCCTTTAGTGGTCAAGCTGGATAAAAAAGCTAACTTTTGAAGTGGTCTTGATGTCTGTCTGCAGGCCAAGATCCATACACAAGAGAAGACTTTTGAAAATTTACAACCAAAATGCCTGGATCGATAACGTTGTCTGGATCAATAACCGAACCTGTCATTCCTGTGTTAAATTTCCACATAGTCTTCCCTTGGCATGTAAATGGACGTTGAATAAGCACAAATTTTAATTTCGTTGACCAATCATTAAACAGGTAACCCTTTTCTCCGATGAATTTCCCATATCTCATTTTCATGTCAAACATACTGGAAGCCTGTTGAATATTTTGAAATTAGTTTGACTGGAAGTCTTCTCTGTAATAAATATGGACGTTCTATAACTGACATGCAGTCCAGAATTATCCAGATACTCTCATCAGACCCGGACGATGAAAACTCTACCCCATGGAGAAAACAGAAAGAATATCATTGGATACACCAGCTCCATGCAATGGAGCCTATAGGCATACACGTAGCAGGATAAGGAACGCCTCTTCCCTGGACCAACACGCCCACCATGGGCGGACATGCCCAGTATGTTGTTATTAATCTTATCTCTAAGGTGTCCCTAAGAATCCATCTTTCCAGTCAGATAATGTTTTTACACATTTATTGGTGACATCATCACTTTCGCCATAGACGTCACACATTGACATCATACCCATTGTCATCACCTCGCATCTTTTAAAGATAGTTTTCAATATGGCACTTTTACGTGGACTTCAGCACAATGCTATTTCCTCCTTTTTAGATCTTAAATTTGAATTTAATTACATAAAAGAACAACAAAGATGTATGCTCACAGTGTTGTCGTGCTTCTTTATTTTATTAATTTTTTATTTTTCAAAACTAATTTTGAAACAAATAAATTTACATAACTTTAATATCTAACCAGTTTTGATTTTGACTTTGTGTAACCATGATACATATTTCACCATTGAATACACCAAACCATTTAGACTAGGCAAGGACGTCCTATACACACCTTGTCTATCAATCCAAGCACCCACACCATAGTTGCCATATCAGAAAAAAGTGGAGCCCAAAATGCCTACTCCCAGTTGACAAAACTTTGCCTCTGATGAGTTCCTCTCAAGGAATGAAACGCCATGAAGTCTGAATCAAAAACAGTGATGACTACACATGATCTTTACCCATACAAACAGTCAAAAAATCACCACTAAAGGAGCAATACCTCTACGAACTTGACCAGAAACCCTTAGAAATTCATCACCAAAATGACCTACAACCGGTAAAAAACGTAAACCGCCAAAAAAGTTTTTCCAACCACCAAAATGGACACAACCAGTAAAAAATTCACAACCGGTAAAAATTAGCACAACTGCCAAAAAAGTTGCCCAACTTCACCAAAAATAGGAGAACCGGCAAACAACTTACAACCGGCAAAATATATCACAACCGCCAAAAAACTGTCACGACTGCCAAAAAATGCACAACCGGTGAAAAAGTCACAGGTCAACCGGTAAAATGTTTGACCATACCGCCAAACCTCCAAAAATTTCAAATGGGGGACCCGTCAATCTGGTTCTTTTCTGCCCATATATAGTCAAGTTCGACTCAATGCACAGGCTTGGCCAGGAATGGTATAAAAGGGACAAAATTTCCAATCCAGATCATTCAGACTTTTGGTCTCACATCATGACCAAGCGTCAGGCTAAATAACCTTCTACAAGTAGCTCATATTACTGACTACATTGTTTTTCACTGTCATTAAACAATGTATTCATCCAGCAAACCATTGCCACAGGAAACGGAGATAGTCACAATATCTCCGCTGTCCGCACTGAGCCTAAACTCAGTAGATTCAGACACTCATCACCAGGTCTAACACAGACCTGAATGCCACCAGGAAACCACCATGGCTAACACCACCTGCAGCCGAAGGAGTGGCAAGCTATTCAGCAGTGGATCCTCCAAGACCACAGGCTGTTAGAGCACAGAAATGGAGAAGGCCAGCTCACATACAGGCCTAACATACAGATCCAAGCTCATAGGCAACTGTCAGACGAGGAACATCATCTACCCACTAACTTGCAACAAATGTAAGAAACAGTATGTAGGAGAAACTACGCACCTTCAAAATCAGAATCCAAGAACATCTGAGATCGATATCAAACTGCCATAGGAATTAACAATACGACGCACCCGTATCCAGACATTTCAATAAACATGGCCATTCTAGAACTGACATGCAGTCCAGAATTATCCAGGTACTCTAATCAGACTCAGAAAGAATGTCATTGGATACACCAGCTCCACTCAATGGAGCCTATAGGCATAAACCTAGCAGGATAATGGACGCCTCTTCCCTGGACCAACACGCCCACCATGAGCGGACACGCCCAGTATGTTGTTATTAATCCCCCAACCAGCATTGACTTCCAGTCAAATTAATTTCAAAATATTCAACAGGTTTCCTGTATGTTTGACATGAAAATGAGATATGGGAAATTCATCGGAGAAAAGGGTTAACTGTTTAATGATTGGTCAACGAAATTAAAATTTGTGCTTATTCAACAGTATAAGTTTTATATCGTAAAGAATTTACCTTTTCAAGGATTTGTCATTGAAAAGGTTAATGACAAGTCATGTTCCATAGAAGCTGGACTCACAACATGGTGCATATTTAGCCCTTTAACACTCATCTCAGCCAAAAATGGCTTCTGCAGTTGTCTTGAGAAATGTCCATTTGCAGGCCAAGAGAAGACTATTTTTGAACAATTTCCACTGGAATGACTGACTCAATAACTGGGGCCAGTCATTCCAGTGGTAAATTTTCAAAAATATTCTTCTCTTGGTCTGAAAATAGACATTTTCAGAGAAAATTGAAATTTTCTTGAATAAATTCAAGGGTTAAAGGATTAACCATCTGAACCCCTAAATGATTATGTAAATATTAAATCTATATTTTAACTAGATATTGCATGAGCATATCACTTTCATTTCTTCATTGCAGACAAGCCTGGTCATTATGAGTGTTTGGTACCAGTCATTCTTAATGGTGATGCAGCAAAGCCATACCAGTATATACATATAAGTGGTGAGTTCCACTCTCCTCGGCTGACCTTTGACCCCTTGGCTATCGTAATGACACCAGTACCACTGTCTACAGAGGTCGCAGCAGATTTTGTTATTCTTGCTTCACAGTACAGAACGTGAGTAATTGATTCATTCATTCTTTCATTCATCCATCTGTCCATCCATACATCCATTAAGTCTAGCGCTTCATTCATTCATTCACATGCTTACTTGCTCTCTCACTCGCTCATTTACCAATCCCTTTAGCCATCAATCCCCTTGTCAACACTGACAAGTATGTAATTGACTACCATTTAAATTTAGTTCATAGCTGTTTAAGCAATGGTTTATGCCTTTATTGTTTACACTGCAGGTGCTGTACACTGAGTAGCTAGGCGTTACAATTCAGTCTTTATCTTTATGGCTTGTTTGCTGTGCATTAGGATTAAGATTAGGATCTTGATCTGGAAACTTTATTTGATCATATCTTTATTCATATCCATTGCTCTTCCTTTTTATGGACTTTTTTGCTGTTTTATTTGTTGCTTACTCACTGAATATATATAGCAAATCGTGACTAGTTTGTTTTGCCAATACAAACTATCCATCCCTATGCTGCAAGAGTGTTCTGTTGCATGCATCTGAGCATGTGATGGTGTAACTTGCTGGAGTTAACCTCTTCATATTTTTCTCCAGATCGGGCATGTTGGAGGTGGAGCTACCTGAAATTGAGTGTGAAGATGGTAGCCTAATCAGCCCCCTAAAAGTGGAATTTCCTGATGGAGGAGGTATTTACTAGAAAAACATTTACTATTTATATTACATATACTTAGACGAACAAATCCACATGAGCACATAACACTCACTCTTAAAAATCTTCATTGGTTATCAAGTTAACCCTTTAACCCTCATATCATCCAAAAACCTCTGCAGTGGCCTTGAGAAATGTCCATTTGCAGACCCAGAGAAGACTATTTTTGAAAATCTATCACTCAAATGACTGGCTCGATAACTGAGCCAGTCATTCCAGTGGTAAATTATCAAAAATAATCTCATGGTCTGCAAGTGGACATTTCTCAAAGCCACTGCAGAGGCCATTTTTGGATGATATGATGATGGATGATATATATTAAAATTTTCATGAACAAATTCGATGGGTAAACGGTTAAAGAATGCATTAACTACAAAATGTTGCTTCTGATATAATAAGTGTTTAAATGGCCTGGCTTCATCATATCTAACATCACTGATTGAGCAGAGGATAGTGCCTAGGTCTCCTCAATCATGTGGAGCCACGCTTTAACATAATGGTTGGCCAACACGCATCCTCTAAAGCTGGCCCTAGAGTTTGGAACAGTGTTCCAGCCCATATCCAAAACTGCCACAAAATTGAACAGTTCAAATCACTTATGGAAACACATTTGTATAAAAATTTGTGTAAAACTCTTTAATGGTCAAGCCGGCCAAAACTGGCCTCTGTAGTGGTCTTAGGGAATGTCCATTTGCAGGCCAAGAGAAGACAATTTTTGAAAATTTACTACAGGAGTGCCTGGCTCAATAACCAGGGCAGTCATTTCAGTGGTAAAGTTTCAAAAATTGTATTCTTTCGGCCTGTAAATGGATATTCAATAAGCAGATATTTAAATTTTCTTGAACAAACTTGACCATTAAAGTTTTAAACAGTTAATTGAATGTGTAAAACGCGTTTGGGTGGTTTTCCGGAATTGGTGCATACGCATGCCCTCACTCACGCATGCACACACGCACGCATGCACACACACATGAGGATTAATAAATATTCATCAGACATCTTGAACTTTCAGGTCGATAGAAGATTTATCACTGGAATGACTGATTTAGTTACTGAGCATGAGCCTGTCTTTCCAGTGTTAAATTTTCGTAAAATAGTCATCTCTTGGCTTGCAGATGGGGGCTGTGTAAGCAAAAATTTGGATTTTCTCGACCAATTTGACTCTGCACGAGTCCCAAGAAATGTCCATTTGCAAGACAATAGAAAGCTATTTTTGTAAATTCCTGTCATAAATTTACAACAACAAAAATCTCATGCAAGTGGACATTCACTGAGCAAAATGGTAAATTTTCTTTAAAAATCTTAACAATTAAAATATAAAATTATATAAGATTATGAGTGCTTTGAGACACTGCTGACACAAGAGGGATTATTTTACAGTACATGATATTATGCAATAATAGATGAATAGCAAAAATAGTTCATATCTAGAATTAATATATGCCCCATAAATTATCTCCTCACGAAGGAGTCACGGAGCCAATGTCATTTGAGACTATAAATGGATGCATACTTATTACAGAGATCCAGCCATGTTGTGGTGATGAATCACAGGTGGAACCACAGACGATTCATGTCACAGTTATCTTCTGCAGCACACAGCCAGTCTCGTTCTGCAAACCTATCAAGTTTATAGATTTTACAGGACAGAGGTAAAATAGCTTTTATATTGCAGCGAGCTCCTGAATATATGTTCCAACTGTCATTTTGGTGCCAGGCAGTTGTGCTTCTAAAAGGCAGATCATTAAAGTCTCTAGTCTTAATAATCATAAATTTGTATCCTTCAATAGAGGGATCTGATCTGTCTCTCGGGTATCTGTTCTGACGTCATAATCAAATACGTCACATGTTTGCTGACATCATAACCATAACGATGTCATAATCATAAGTTCTGCCATTGATGTCGAAAAGTCTTATAAAAGTGTATGAATTGTATGTCTGATGATTTTACCATTTAATAAGCAACAGCCCCAAGACAAATTAGTTTCAAAATATTCAACAGCTTAACTGTATAATTACCTTGAAATTCAGATTCATGGAATGCAGTGTTCAGGATTTTAAAGTGATATAAACAAGGGTAAAAGTCGGAGGAGCTTAGCTAGAAATGAATCCATCAGTTATAATTAACCGTTCACTGGAGGCATGCCCAAATTTGATCAGGATGTCCGTAAAAAATTCTTTGTGTGCTGTAACGCTACCGACCCTAAACAATCCTACCTACCTGTAGGCATTTAACTCACCAGCTTATTATTTCTATACTTGACTTATCTTGTTAAATCCATTCAAGTGTTTGTTTCCATATCTTCATGTAGGGTCAACCTACTGAGCTCTTCTGACCTTGCAAACTCTACTTTCGCTTTTCCCTTCACAACTGGTGGTGGTGAAATTAGTGATTGCTAAAAATTGGTAACCAGTCAATTGGCATGTTCCAATAGTTTACACTAGCTGATAAATTTTGTGTCAGGATTTCATAAAATTCTTTTTTATTCCAATAAATTGCAGATTTTTCCTTATTTGACCATGAAAATCAGTCATTTGACAAAATGTTTAACTAAAAAACATAGATAAGAATAAAAAAGAATTTGCCAACCTTCCTAACCAGTTTCAAAATATGGAGTTCCTTACCCCCAAACCATTGTAATAAGTAATAAGAATGGCCGCAAAATTTCTCCAAAAATGTCCGAGACTGATATATAAGAGGCGTGAAGAGTCATATAAGGCAGTAATGTTTAGCAAGCATAATTTTAAAATTAATCGAGAAGAGGGTGGGCGAGGCCCCAATCCCACCCCATCCTATGCCATGAGAGGGAGAGAAAGACAGACAAGATAGTTTGGGTGTCACATGAAGCACCATAAATTTATTGCAGTGCTAAGAGCTGGGTTCACACGGATCCCAGACAAAGCCAGATACAGTAATAGAGAGCCTTAGATAGGCTATATAGCTGAGATCTATGGCCTCCAAATCCACTCAAAAAAAGATGAGAACAGTAAATTAAGATTAGCAGCTATATCTGTGCATATTTTTCACAGTTATTTACTTCATTCCATACTTTAGTTCTCAAATAACACTGTAATGGACATTTCCATTTTTAACTATGCCCCGCACATCTCTATCTATGCTCCACCCACACCTCGTTCGTGTTGGGATCAGTCAATCTCTGAACTTCCTGACTATCAATTTCCACAAAACTATACAGGTAAGCTATTGAATATTTTGAAACTAATTTGACTTGGCGCTGTTGATGCCAGCTGCATGTTTATTAAATAGTAGAGGCATACAATTCTTACAACATGTCAGACTATTAAGAGTTAAAGACGGACCTAATAGAATCATTTATGATGTAATGATTATGATGTCATCCTACACGCTGCTTAGCTGATTATGACATCAAATCATCGAGGGATACTCTGGAAAGTTGAATTAATGTATGTGTAATGACTACGTCTTCAGATGGTCCGGATTAATGAATTAATGTACTGCTGTATCATTAAAAAATATCACGAACTTGGAAATTCCCGTAAAAAGATCAGTTGTGTTTTCGATGCTTATTCAAGCAGCTGTGCCATACTTGGGTTTCATTGCCTCGTACGTTAAAAACTCAAAATTATCTGATAACAATTCAGAAGCATATTCTCTTCATAAAACAATAATGCTATGAGAAAATGTGATGAATAGATTTATTTTATAAACTGCCATTTTACTTTACATTGAAAACCATCTGTGAATCAGTCTCTCAGTTTTAAAATTATGAACCTTGCTTAGTAAATGAGATTTACAACTCATGAACATCTTGATATGAAATGGAATTCTTGGATCGCGTTTTGATTGATATATATGTACTTTAAGAAAAGATTAATTTTGCCTTGTTTTTCTTTACAGTTTTGAGCTACAGGTGACAGCCACATCAGATAACTGCTTACTCACTTGCTATCCATTCCTGGCACTGCACCGTACTGACCATCATATTGTCTGTGAACAGGTATATCTTACAGCAAACTCTCTAAGAATACTAATTCTGAGTGAAGGTTTGACTAAGTTGAAGTAGCCACATTCCTCGAGTAGCAATGATAAAGCACATTTATATGTTTTTGCTTCAGAAGAATTAATCGATGTATTATTGAAAGCCACTACCTATGAATCTTGTTATCACTACATTTTCCTTTGCAGTGGTCTTCAGCAATGTCCATCTGCAGGCTAAGAGAGGACTGTTTTTTTGAAGATTTACAACTAGAATGCCTGGCTCACTAACAGAGCCAGGCATTACAGTGGTAAATCTTCAAGAAGAGTCTTCTCTTAGCCTGCAGATTGGCACTAAGTAAGCAAATATTTGACTTTCTTTACCATATTTTGCCTTTAAAACACCAAAAGATGCTTTTGTACTTGGTAGATGGCCACCTTATATTAAAGACTGGCATTATTATTCAGCTGTTGTGGTAAATCATATCACTGAAAGCTAGATTTGACTAAATTTTATTTGATGTAAAAAGATTTTAATTTATTTTAGGGTGGATCAGCGAAAAATGGCAAGTCTCTTTCTAAAGAAAGCATAAGTGGTGGTGGAGAGGTTGTTTTTGTGCCATGCGCATCACCTAATCACAATAGCCGGCCATCTACCAGCGCGACCAGTTCAAACTTCCAGATCTCCTCATCTAGTTATGAGACTAGTGGCTCTGGTAAGTTAAACCTTTAATGGTCAAATTTGGTCAAGAAAATTAAATTAGTTCATTGAATGTTCATCTGCAGGCTAAGAGACACTATTTTTGAAAATATAGCACTGGAATGACTGGCTCGGTTATCGAGCTAATCATTCCACTGGTAAATCTTTAAAAATAGTCTTCTCTTGGCCAGCAAATGGGCATTCTTCAAGACCACAGATGAAGCCAGTTTTGGCCAGCATGACCGTTAAAGGATTCAAGTATATTTAACCAAATTTGAATATAGCCAGCAAGTGTTTGTTTGTGCTATGTGTTATGTAATTAATATCATTGTGACCAAGCATATATAGTGAAAGTGCAGGTTAGGTTATCATGATTCTGTGAGGGCCATAATTCTGTGGGAGCTATGCACATCATGATCATGTACTACATGCATCAATGTCACTTATTTTGGTCATATTCCCTACTTTCTGTGCGATTGTGGAAGGCAATAGATTTATAGCTATAATGCTGTCACAATTCTTTATTTGTCCCCTACCGGTAAAACCGGGGGACTATAGGTTTGCACTCCATCTGTCCATCCATCTGTCCATCTGCCCATCCATCTGTCTGTCTGTCGCAGTTGGTTTTCCGCACTTTTTTAAGCGGTCCTTCAAGGTATTCAACTGAGAATTGGTATTTTCACTTCAAGAGTATACTTACCTCCCTAATACTTTTGATATTGCTAAATATTGGCTTTCACTCAATAAACACTCAGATTTAAAACAGTTAGGTGCCCCTACTGGGCAGGGAGTCAGAGCGTAGTCTGGCGGATGCCAGCCCCACCATCGCGCATGCGCAGACTAGCACTTCCTCTTTGCTAGATTATTGGCAGAGAGATCACACATGTCTTTTTTCACTTCAAGAGTATACTTACCTCCCTAATACTTTTGATATTGCTAAATATTGGCTTTCACTCAATAAACACTCAGATTTAAAACAGTTAGGTGCCCCTACTGGGCAGGGAGTCAGAGCGTAGTCCGGCGGATGCCAGCCCCACCACCGCGCATGCGCAGACTAGCACTACCTCTTTGCTAGATTATTGGCAAAGAGATCACACATGTTTTTTTGTTCAATAGCTTTTTCGCTCTCTTAAACTGTTTAAGTGGTGTTTGTTTGGAGTGTTAGTCACTTTTTTGGATGGCGGATAGGAATACGTCGCCACAGGAGGACGGAGGACCTTTAAATCAGGTGACTTCTAGTAAAATTAGCGAGTTTTCTTCCCGGTGTATTGTGTTTCCGGGACTCGCGTTTACCGTGATAAGCGCCTTGGTTGGTTGGGTTATATCAACTCGGTGCTACCTAGGACTAATTTCTCTTTCTGTTTATGTCCACAGGTCTGTATGACGCTAGGTGGTGACGTCACAGTACCAGAGAATTAGTATTCTCTCCACCATGGTTCCATTTCCTACTAACACTGTTAGGTTATCTAACCAAATGAAAAATTATGTCCAGTGAGTTGGAGGCCTGGTATAAAGGTCTTCTCACTTTGCCCTCTTGATCCAATTCCTTCCCCATGAGGTGGAGAGAGTTAAGAGGCGTGCAGATGGTGGAGTTTCCGGTTCGTCACGTTGGATGGTTTGTCTATACAAAGTGTCAGGTATCTAGTTATTGATAATGTGGTGATGTTAATTATTGTAAACAATCAAAGGGAGATAATTAACATTTTTGCCAGAAAAGAGTTATCTATATGTATCTGATGGTTGTGTAGTCAACTTATCCATTCAGCATACAATTCGTCTTTGCACTTGGATGTTTTGTTGGGATCGAATTTTTCCTGTCACAGGATTAATGACGTCATAATCAGCTGGCTATGTATTTATTAGCAATTCAAGCGCTATGCTGGTTTTTGATGTATATTGATCTTTATGATCGTTTTTCCTTCTCCTTGAGTTGGATTGAGTTTCTAAGCTTAACTAGTTGCTCATACTCCTTGTCCTTTGCCCTGTTTCAGGGACCGGGTTGCGCGTCCTGTGGACGTTTTATGCATGTGAAGTTCTGGCCGCATCTGTGTTATCGATGTAGCCCTTGTGGTCCATTGATTAATTGTGACATATGTAAGCACTGGGGGGGCGAGTTAATGTCCGAATTCTTGTGCTGCTTACAGGCGACGGACAAGGTGGTAGAGGAGGAGAAGAAGAAGAAGCGGAAACGAGAGGTTGTAAGTAGGAAGGGTAAGGGGAAGGTCTCGTCCGCGGTGGACATGGAGACCTTCCGGACCGAGATGTTGGGAGAGATGAAGAGGACAATAAAAGATTTGGTTCCAGGGTTGCTTCGTGGCATGCTTCCTGGACCAGATCCTTTATTGTCCTCATCATCGGCTTCGGAGCAGGTAATCCCCGCCTCTGGATCGATTTTCCTTAGTCCGCTTCCGTTGTCCGACGATTCAGAGGTGGCCCCATTAGAGGGGGCGTTCCACGGCCCTGGCAGCAGGCTTATTGCCGCGCCGATAGGGGACCGTGGACGGTTGTCGCTGGAACCCGCTGGCTGCTTATCAGTCCAGGGGTATCCGCACGCCGCGGTGGCCAGTACCTCCTATGGCACCGTTCCTGGTCAGCCCGGGTTAGCTCTCTTTGCTGACCCGGGGTCTAATCTTTCTGACCAGGGTGATGTGGATTACCTGCTAGGGTCGCCGTCTGACGACGTGGACATGGATGAAGACGTTTGTGCACCCCTCGCGGGGAATACAGGCGCTTTTTTCCACGGTATTACTCACCCTGGAGTAGGGTCCGCGGTTCAGGTGGTGGCCCAGGGCGCTGCTGATGGCCAGCGGTACCGCATACCTCGGCTTGCCGAGAGTGTAGCTGGTGCTGGCCGGGCCCGTGGTAGGGCTATATATACCCCGCGCTCTACCGCGGTGCCTGCTCCTGGTCAAACCAGTGATATTCTCATGCCGGTGCTGTCAGGCCCGCATGTTTTCCCTGGCTTGCCAGGTGTATCAGCGTACCCGCCGTCAAGCTCTACTGCTTGCGCTCAGGAGGAAGACGAAGGACCCCGTCTTGTAGAGCGCTCGCAGTTAGCCACGGAGGAGGATTGGTATGACGCTTGCCAGTGGTTGGTGAGCGTTAGGCCTGATCTGCCCGTGGAGCAGTCGGCTAGCCACCGTGTTCACACGCCGTGGTTAGCTGGGAAACCAACTGCTAACGCTATGCCTTCTCTGCCGCTGGCGGAGCATGTCGTTGACATGTTCAAGGCGGCGGAGGCGTCCATTAACACGAGTGGACGTCTCGCGAAGGCCCCTCGCGAGGTGGCCAGGCGTTGTCGCATCGTGCCCCTGGACTACCAGCGGTACGGTGTGGTACCCAAGCCCAGCGTGGATGACCGCGCGGCTTTGGGTGAGGATACGCGGCCAGGCTCCCGTTCTGACGCGGGGGTCTTGTGCGCGAACGCGTTGCGTTCGGCGAATACCGCGTTGCGTGATGCGGAGGAGAGTGGGAGGGCTTCGATTGCCGCTCTGTCCCACGTCTCCCAGCTGTTACAGGGGGTAGTAACGGCATCCGCATCGCGCCAGCCAGGCCCGCTCGCGGTCCAGCGAACCATCCAGGATGGTATTAACCTGGCGCTGGACTGTATGACGCGGGCGGTGACCAGGAGTGTCAGGGCAAGACGCACATTTGCCCTGGACAATCTGTGTCCGTCTCAGGACCTGTATAATAGGCTACTCCGTACGCCTATGACGGGTCCTGGTCTTTTTGGAGGTGAGGGATGTCGCCACCTCCAGGAGACGGTCACCCTGGTGAATAACCAGAGGGCGCTGCGCGAACAGTTTGAGGTGCTGCGTCGTGCTAACGTTCGCGCCGCGGCCCCTGCGTATCGTCCCCTGCAGGCTCGAGGTGGTGCTGGCCAAGTCAGAGGCCAGCCGCCGTCGCAGCGCCGGCCTCGGCCGCGTGCGATTCGGCCAGCAGTGAGGGGGGCGCAGGCTCCTCAGCCGCCGTCAGCCAGGCAGCCGCCCGTGCACCGAGGTGCGCGCGGGGCGGGGCGGGTCGCGCGAGGATCTGGGCGTGGTTATCGTTCCTGACAGGGCGCTTACCGCGGTAAGGACCACGCCGGTGTGTATGGCGACGGAGACAGTGCCGCTCTTGCATGCCTTGTGTCCACCGCGGTCCCTAGGTGGACCGGTGGGAGGCCGGCTAGCCGACCACATGCAAGAGTGGGAACGGTTAACTCAGGACCGTTTAGTCTTGCGATGGCTTTCCGTGGGGTATCATCCAGAGTGGATGACAGGCCCGCCGTCGCGACTGTCTCTGGTGCCAGTCTGGACTCCCATTCCGAGAGATCCAGATCAAAGGTTGTGTATCGAGGAGGAGATAAATTCCCTCGTACAAAAAGGAGCTATTCAGCCGGCACAAAGGTGTCCGGGCTTCTATTCAACCCTGTTCTTGGTAACAAAACGCACCGGTGGGTGGAGACCGATTCTCAACCTCAAGCCATTGAACAAGTTCATCGAGACGCCCAGTTTCAAGATGGAAACGGTGCGCTCGGTGTTGGCGGGGTTGGAGAGGGGGATGTGGACGGCGTCGATAGATTTGAAGGACGCTTATTTCCACATCCCCATCCACAGGAGTTTCTGTCGCTTCCTGAGATTTGCATTCCAGGGCAGACAGTGGGAATTCAGGGTGTTGCCCTTCGGAATTTCCACGGCTCCTCGGGTTTTCACCCGTGTGGTTCTTGCGATCACAGCATACCTCCGCAGGAGAAGCATAGCAGTCCACACGTACATAGACGACTGGCTGTTGAAAGCGCACACCCGGGAAAGTTTGTCCGCCAATCTGGAGATTGTTTTGAAAATTCTCACAGACTTGGGCTGGATGATCAATTTCCCAAAATCAGAGCTGACTCCGTCCCAGAAGTTTGTTTACCTGGGGATGTTCTTCGATCTGGAGACAGGATATGTTTATCCTACTCAGGAGAGAGTTCAAATACTCATCTCGTTGATTCAGTCAGTGTGCGACAGTCGTCATGTCCTGGCACGGGTTTACTTGAGAATGCTGGGGTTGATGGTTTCGTTGGAACCAGTCATTCCTCAGGCCGCCTTACGCAGGCGGCCGATCCAGTTGTTTCTCATGACACAATGGACCCAGAGTACAGGTTCGCTGGACTCGAATGTGTCAGTGTTGGCGCCTCTGATTCACCACCTGCAATGGTGGTTGAATACAGAGAATCTCTTACCGGGGGTTTTGCTAACCCCTCCCCACCCTCAGGTGACTGTGTATACAGATGCATCGATGGAGGGCTGGGGAGCTTGCCTGGGAGAATCCACGATATCAGGGCTTTGGAATCTGGAACAGTCACAGGAACATATAAATCTACTGGAGCTAAGAGCAGTAGTCCTGGGCCTGGAACATTTCTTACAGAAAGTTCAGGGCAAGATTGTTCTTATTCGTTCAGACAACTCAACAGTTGTGACTTACATAAACCGCCAGGGCGGAACGAAGTCGCCCAGTCTCTGTATGATGACATGGAGACTGCTTTGTTGGTGTCTGGATCACCAGATTACCTTGAAAGCAGTTCATATTCCGGGAAGGTTAAACCTGCTAGCAGACTCATTGAGCCGAAGGATGAGTGTTTTACCCACGGAATGGCAACTAAATCAATGTGTGGCGGATCGTCTGTTCGACCATTGGGGGAAACCCAACATCGATTTGTTCGCAACGAAGAAGAATGCGAAGATGACGACGTACGTCTCTCCGATTCCGGATCCAAGCGCTTTCGCAACAGATGCGTTAGCTATCAGCTGGGGGAGAATGTATGCATACGCATTCCCTCCAGCAATCCTGATTCCAAAAATTCTTCAGAAAATCAGACAAGAGGAATGCCAAGTGCTTCTGATCGCCCCGGATTGGCCAAGCCGATCATGGTATACGGATCTGCTGGACCTTCTGGTCTGCAATCCGGTTCCTCTGCCTCTGATGGACGATATTATCTTCCAGGGCAAGGCCCTTCACAACAATCCGTCAATGTTCAGATTGACTGCGTGGATGTTGTCAAGGAATCTAGAATTAAGGAGGGCTTTTCTGAGCAAGCAGCCATGTTTATGGCCAAAGCCAGGAGGGGGTCAACCTCCAGAGCATATAATTATAAAATCAACAGATTTGCAGAATGGTGCTCAAAAAGATGTATTGATCCAATGGATTCATCTATTCAAGTAGTAGCTGATTTCCTCTGTCACCTCTATGATGCCTATAGCCTCAAGCCTAACTCTATTGCTGGTTATAAGTCAGCATTAATGTCTGTTATTCCTTGCTTGGCTAAGAGGGGAAGTGATGAAGTAAATACATTGAATGTATTAATTAAAGGCATGGGCAATCTAAGACCAAGGAATCCACCTGTGATTCCGTCTTGGAGTTTATCGCTAGTGCTTCAAGTACTAGGTGATAAGCCTTTTGAACCACTTAGTTCCATTTCTATGAAACTATTAACACTGAAGACTGTGTTTTTAATTGCTGCGGCCTCGGCTAGGCGTAGGAGTGAGATTCATGCCTTATCAGCCGAGGATGACCGTTTTGTGGTTTCAGGGGAAGGCCTTAAGCTGCTACCTAGGATTAATTTCTTGGCTAAAAATCAGTCGTTGAAATATCCAGGTCAACCTATTATTTTGCCTGCTTTAACTAGATATGATCCTAATTCTAAAGCATGGTGTCCCGTCCGGGCGCTGCGCCGGTACAAACAACGTACGGCGGCATGGCGCACCGACCAGTCAGCGTTATGGTTGTCATATATTGAACCCCATGGGAGGGCTTCTAAGGACACCATTTCCAGGTGGATTGTGGAATGCATTCAGTTTTGCCATAAATCCGCCACCGGGAAGCAGGTTGACGTGGCCAAGGCTCACAGTGTCCGCGGCGTAGTGACATCCACGGCCCTATTTAATGGGGTCCCTGTGGATGATATTATGTCGGTGGCTCAGTGGCACTGTGAGTCAAGTTTTACAGACCATTATCTCCGTGACACCTCTAATCCTCTCGCCTTGTCGGTTTTGAAAAATTAAATCGGTTTATATTTTTTGAGGTGATTTCCTCATTACTTATATATATCACAATTAATTTATGGAAACACCCACTTTTTTGGGCCTGCATCAGTCTTTACCAATGGGAAGATGATGTCAGCAGCCATTTTCAACAAGGTCAGTCTTGTTCATGTGTTGTCCGTTGTTGATTGTATTGTCACGATTACCCGTTATTAATATGGTGATGGTTTGTGTATTTGTGTGGTTCATTGTTGAGAGTTACGAAAATGGAGCTTTTTCGTCTCTGTCCTGTAGTACATGGCACTTGTACGTAGAGAGCGTATAGGACATTGAGGTCAGTCGACTCTTCCTCCCAGGAAGGAGGGGGGGGGAGCGCATATGACATTCGGTCATCTCTCATACATCGGTGGTGTTATCCGATGGTTAGTCAAATCCTGACTGTTTTTTCTTACAGTTTCAGAAGTTTAAGTGCCTTAAACGCAGAAAAGCGTATAGGGATGAGCTGGTCTTTTGACCTCGCCTCCCTCCCGCCAGATTCACTTTCGAATTCTGGCAATATCAAAAGTATTAGGGAGGTAAGTATACTCTTGAAGTGAAATAAACGAAATCTAGGATTTCTTTTTTCACGAGAGAGTTGATACTTACCTCCCTAGATACGGACCCGGCCTCTCCACCCCACAGAGGCTCGGTCTTCAGGCTCTTAATAGTTGCATGTGTGTCAGCCAATAATCTAGTCAGAGGAAGTGCTAGTCTGCGCATGCGCGGTGGTGGGGCTGGCATCCGCCGGACTACGCTCTGACTCCCTGCCCAGTAGGGGCACCTAACTGTTTTAAATCTGAGTGTTTATTGAGTGAAAGCCAATATTTAGCAATATCAAAAGTATTAGGGAGGTAAGTATCAACTCTCTCGTGAAAAAAGAAATCCTAGATTTCGTTTATTGTGCAATAGCTTTTCCTTAATCTTAAACTGTTTAAGTGGTGTTATTTTGGAGTGATAGTCACTGATTTAGATGGCAGGAAGGATCACTTCGCCAAAGGGGGACTTAGGACCTTTAAATCAGGTGACTTCTAGTAAAATTAGCGAGTTTTCTTCCCGGTGTATTGTGTTTCCGGGACTCGCGTTTACCGTGATAAGCGCCTTGGTTAGTTGGTTTATGTCAACTCGGTGCTACCTAAGGCTAATTTCTCTTTCTGTTTATGTCCACAGGTCTGTATGACGCTAGGTGGTGGCATCACAGCAGCAGAGAGTTAGTTTTCTCTCCACCATGGTTCCATTTCCTACTAACACTGTTAGGTTATCTAACCAAATGAAAAATTAATGTCCAGTGAGTTGGAGGCCTAGTATAAAGGTCTTCTCACTTTGCCCTCTTGATCCAATTCCTTCCCCATGAGGTGGAGAGAGTTAAGAGGAGTGCAGATGGTGGAGTTCTCCGGTTCGTCACGTTGGATGGTTTGTCTATACAAAGTGTCATGTATCTAGTTATTGATAATGTGGTGATGTTAATTATAGTAAGAAGCAAAGGGAGATAATTAACATTTTTGCCAGAAAAGAGTTATCTATATGTATCTGATGGTTGTGTAGTCGACGTATCCATTCAGCATACAATTCGTCCTTGCACTTGGATGTTTTGTTGGGATCGAATTTTTCCTGTCACGGGATTAATGACGTCATAATCAGCCTGGCTATGTATTTATCAGCAATTCAAGTCGCTATGCTGGTTTCTGATGTATATTGATCTTTATGATCGTTTTCCTTCTCTTTGAGTTGGTTTGAGTGTCTAAGCTTAACTAGTTTGCTCATACTCCTTGTCCTTTGCCCTGTTTCAGGGACTGGGTTGCGCGTCCTGTGGACGTTTTCTACCTGATAAGTTCTGGCCTCATCGTTGCTATCAATGTAGCCCTTGTGGTCCCTTGGTTAATTGTGACATATGTAAGCACTGGGGGGGCGAGTTAATGTCCGAATTCTTGTGCTGCTTACAGGCGACGGACAAGGTGGTAGAGGAGGAGAAGAAGAAGAAGCGGAAACGAGAGGTTGTAAGTAGGAAGGGTAAGGGGAAGGTCTCGTCCGCGGTGGATATGGAGGCCTTCCGGACCGAGATGTTGGGAGAGATGAAGAGGACAGTAAAGGATTTGGTTCCAGGGTTGCTTCGTGGCATGCTTCCTGGACCAAATCCTTTACTGTCCTCATCATCGGCTTCGGAGCAGGTAATCCCCGCCTCTGGATCGGTTTTCCTTAGACCGCTTCCGTTGTTCGACGATTCAGAGGTGGCCCCATTAGAGGGGGCGTTCCACGACCCTGGCAGCAGGCTTATTGCCGCGCCGATAGGGGACCGTGGACGGTTGTCGCTGGAACCCGCGGGCTGCTTATCAGTCCAGGGGTATCCGCACGCCGCGGTGGCCAGTACCTCCTATGGCACCGTTCCTGGTCAGCCCGGGTTAGCTCTCTTTGCTGACCCGGGGTCTAATCTTTCTGACCAGGGTGATGAGGATTACCTGCTAGGGTCGCCGTCTGACGACGTGGACATGGATGAAGACGTTTGTGCACCCCTCGCGGGGAATACAGGCGGCTTATTCCACGGTTTTACTCACCCTGGAGTAGAGTCCGCGGCTCAGGTGGTGGCCCAGGGCGCTGCTGATGGCCAGCGGTACCGCATACCTCGGCTTGCCGAGGGTGTTGCTGGTGCTGGCCGGGCCCGTGGTGGGGCGATATATACCCCGCGCTCTGCCACGGTGCCTGCTCCTGGTCAAACCAGTGATATTGTCATGCCGGTGCTGTCAGGCCCGCATGTTTTCCCTGGCTTGCCAGGTGTATCAGCATACCCGCCGTCAAGCTCTGCTGCTTGCGCTCAGGAGGAAGACGAAGGACCCCGTCTTGTAGAGCGCTCGCAGTTAGCCACGGAGGAGGATTGGTATGACGCTTGCCAGTGGTTGGTGAGCGTTAGGCCTGATCTGCCCGTGGAGCAGTCGGCTAGCCAGCGTGATCACAGGCCGTGGTTAGCTGGGAAACCGACTGCTAACGCTATGCCTTCTCTGCCGCTGGCGGAGCATGTCGTTGACATGTTCAAGGCGGCGGAGTCGTCCGTTAAGTCGAGTGGACGTCTCGCGAAGGCCCCTCGTGAGGTGGCCAGGCGTTGTCGCATCGTGCCCCTGGATTACCAGCGGTACGGTGTGGTACCCAAGCCCAGCGTGGATGACCGCGCAGCTTTGGGTGAGGATGCACGGCCAGGCTCCCGTTCTGACACGGGAGTCTTGTGCTCGAACGCGTTGCGTTCGGCGAATACCGCGTTGCGTGATGCGGAGGAGAGTGGGAGGGCTTCGATTGCCGCTCTGTCCCACGTCTCCCAGCTGTTACAGGGGGTAGTAACGGCATCCGCATCGCGCCAGCCAAGTCCGGTCACGGTCCAGCGAACCATCCAGGATGGTATTAACCTGGCGCTGGACTGTATGACTCGGGCGGTGACCAGGAGTGTCCGGGCAAGACGCACGTTTGCCCTGGACAATCTGTGCCCGTCTCAGGACCTGTACAATAGGCTACTGCGTACGCCTATGACGGGTCCTGGTCTTTTTGGAGGTGAGGGATGTCGACACCTCCAGGAGACGGTCACCCTGGTGAATAACCAGAGGGCGCTGCGCGAGCAGTTTGAGGTGCTGCGTCGTGCTAACGTTCGCGCCGCGGCCCCTGCGTATCGTCCCCTGCAGGCTCGAGGTGGTGCTGGCCAAGTCAGAGGCCAGCCACCGTCGCAGCGTCGGCCTCGGCCGCGTGCGATTCGGCCAGCAGCGAGGGGGGCGCAGGTTCCTCAGGCGCCGTCAGCCAGGCAGCCGCCCGCGCACCAAGGTGCGCGCGGGGCGGGGCGGGGCGCGCGAGGATCTGGGCGTGGTTATCGGTCCTGACAGGACGCTTACCGCGGTAAGAACCACTCCGGTGTGTATGGCGACGGAGACAGTGCCGCTCTTGCATGCCTCGTGTCCACCGCGGTCCCTAGGTGGACCGGTGGGAGGCCGGCTAGCCGACCACATGCAAGAGTGGGAACGGTTAACTCAGGACCGTTTAGTCTTGCGATGGCTTTCCGTCGGGTATCATCCAGAGTGGATGACAGGCCCGCCGTCGCGACTGTCTCTAGTGCCAGTCTGGACTCCCATTCCGAGAGATCCAGAGCAAAGGTTGTGTATCGAGGAGGAGATAAATTCCCTCGTACAAAAGGGAGCTATTCAGCCGGCACAAAGGTGTCCGGGCTTCTATTCAACCCTGTTCTTAGTAACAAAACGCACCGGGGGGTGGAGACCGATTCTCAACCTCAAGCCATTGAACAAGATGGAAACGGTGCGCTCGGTGTTGGCGGGGTTGGAGAGGGGGATGTGGACGGCGTCGATAGATTTGAAGGACGCTTATTTCCACATCCCCATCCACGGGAGTTTCTGTCGCTTCCTGAGATTTGCATTCCAGGGCAGACAGTGGGAATTCAGGGTGTTGCCCTTCGGAATTTCCACGGCTCCTCGGGTTTTCACCCGTGTGGTTCTTGCGATCACAGCATACCTCCGCAGGAGAAGCATAGCAGTCCACACGTACATAGACGACTGGCTGTTGAAAGCGCACACCCGGGAAAGTTTGTCGGCCAATCTGGAGATTGTTTTGAAAACTCTCACAGACTTAGGCTGGATGATCAATTTCCCAAAATCAGAGCTGACTCCATCCCAGAAGTTTGTTTACCTGGGGATGTTCTTCGATCTAGAGACAGGATATGTTTATCCTACTCAGGAGAGAGTTCAGAAACTCATCTCATTAATTCAGTCAGTGTGCGACAGTCGTCATGTCCTGGCACGGGTTTACTTGAGAATGCTGGGGTTGATGGTTTCATTGGAACCAGTCATTCCTCAGGCCGCCTTACGCAGGCGGCCGATCCAGTTATTTCTCATGACACAATGGACCCAGAGTACAGGTTCGCTGGACTCGAATGTGTCAGTGTTGGCGCCTCTGATTCACCACCTGCAATGGTGGTTGAATACAGAGAATCTCTTGCCGGGGGTTTTGCTAACCCCTCCCCACCCTCAGGTGACTGTGTATACAGATGCATCGATGGAGGGCTGGGGAGCTTGCCTGGAAGAGTCCACGATATCAGGGCTTTGGAATCTGGAACAGTCAAAGGAACATATAAATCTACTGGAGCTAAAAGCAGTAGTCCTGGGTCTGGAACATTTCTTACAGAAAGTTCAGGGCAAGATTGTTCTTATTCGTTCAGACAACTCAACAGTTGTGACTTACATAAACCGCCAGGGCGGAACGAAGTCGCCCAGTCTCTGTATGATGACATGGAAACTGCTTTGTTGGTGTCTGGATCACCAGATTACCTTGAAAGCAGTTCATATTCCGGGAAGGTTAAACCTGCTAGCAGACTCATTGAGCCGAAGGATGAGTGTTTTACCCACGGAATGGCAACTAAATCAATGTGTGGCGGATCGTCTGTTCGACCATTGGGGGAAACCCAACATCGATTTGTTCGCAACGAAGAAGAATGCGAAGATGACGACGTACGTCTCTCCGATTCCGGATCCAAGCGCTTTCGCAACAGATGCGTTAGCTATCAGCTGGGGGAGAATGTATGCATACGCATTCCCTCCAGCAATCCTGATTCCAAAAATTCTTCAGAAAATCAGACAAGAGGAATGCCAAGTGCTTCTGATCGCCCCGGATTGGCCAAGCCGATCATGGTATACGGATCTGCTGGACCTTCTGGTCTGCAATCCGGTTCCTCTGCCTCTGATGGACGATATTATCTTCCAGGGCAAGGCCCTTCACAACAATCCGTCAATGTTCAGATTGACTGCGTGGATGTTGTCAAGGAATCTAGAATTAAGGAGGGCTTTTCTGAGCAAGCAGCCATGTTTATGGCCAAAGCCAGGAGGGGGTCAACCTCCAGAGCATATAATTATAAAATCAACAGATTTGCAGAATGGTGCTCAAAAAGATGTATTGATCCAATGGATTCATCTATTCAAGTAGTAGCTGATTTCCTCTGTCACCTCTATGATGCCTATAGCCTCAAGCCTAACTCTATTGCTGGTTATAAGTCAGCATTAATGTCTGTTATTCCTTGCTTGGCTAAGAGGGGAAGTGATGAAGTAAATACATTAAATGTATTAATTAAAGGCATGGGCAATCTAAGACCAAGGAATCCACCTGTGATTCCGTCTTGGAGTTTATCGCTAGTGCTTCAAGTACTAGGTGATAAGCCTTTTGAACCACTTAGTTCCATTTCTATGAAACTATTAACACTGAAGACTGTGTTTTTAATTGCTGCGGCCTCGGCTAGGCGTAGGAGTGAAATTCATGCCTTATCAGCCGAGGATGACCGTTTTGTGGTTTCAGGGGAAGGCCTTAAGCTGCTACCTAGGATTAATTTCTTGGCTAAAAATCAGTCGTTGAAATATCCAGGTCAACCTATTATTTTGCCTGCTTTAACTAGATATGATCCTAATTCTAAAGCATGGTGTCCCGTCCGGGCGCTGCGCCGGTACAAACAACGTACGGCGGAGTGGCGCACCGACCAGTCAGCGTTATGGTTGTCATATATTGAACCCCATGGCAGGGCTTCTAAGGACACCATTTCCAGGTGGATTGTGGAATGCATTCAGTTTTGCCATAAATCCGCCACCGGGAAGCAGGTTGACGTGGCCAAGGCTCACAGTGTCCGCGGCGTAGTGACATCCACGGCCCTATTTAATGGGGTCCCTGTGGATGATATTATGTCGGTGGCTCAGTGGCACTGTGAGTCAAGTTTTACAGACCATTATCTCCGTGACACCTCTAATCCTCTTGCCTTGTCGATTTTGAAAAAATAACTCGGTTTATATTTTTTGAGGAGGTTTTTCCTCATTACTTATATATTTCACAATTAATTTATGGAAACACCCACTTTTTTGGGCCTGCATCAGTCTTTACCAATGGGAAGATGATGTCAGCAGCCATTTCAACAAGGTCAGTCTTGTTCATGTGTTGTCCGTTGTTGATTGTATTGTCACGATTACCCGTTATTAATATGGTGATGGTTTGTGTATTTGTGTGGTTCATTGTTGAGAGTTACGAAAATGGAGCTTTTTCGTCTCTGTCCTGTAGTACATGGCACTTGTACGTAGAGAGCGTATAGGACATTGAGGTCAGTCGACTCTTCCTCCCAGGAAGGAGGGGGGGGGAGCGCATATGACATTCGGTCATCTCTCATACATCGGTGGTGTTATCCGATGGTTAGTCAAATCCTGACTGTTTTTTCTTACAGTTTCAGAAGTTTAAGTGCCTTAAACGCAGAAAAGCGTATAGGGATGAGCTGGTCTTTTGACCTCGCCTCCCTCCCGCCAGATTCACTTTCGAATTCTGGCAATATCAAAAGTATTAGGGAGGTAAGTATACTCTTGAAGTGAAATAAACGAAATCTAGGATTTCTTTTTTCACGAGAGAGTTGATACTTACCTCCCTAGATACGGACCCGGCCTCTCCACCCCACAGAGGCTCGGTCTTCAGGCTCTTAATAGTTGCATGTGTGTCAGCCAATAATCTAGTCAGAGGAAGTGCTAGTCTGCGCATGCGCGGTGGTGGGGCTGGCATCCGCCAGACTACGCTCTGACTCCCTGCCCAGTAGGGGCACCTAACTGTTTTAAATCTGAGTGTTTATTGAGTGAAAGCCAATATTTAGCAATATCAAAAGTATTAGGGAGGTAAGTATCAACTCTCTCGTGAAAAAAGAAATCCTAGATTTCGTTTAATTTCTTTGTTATGAGAAGTTACAGATCAAGTTTGGGTTTCAGGCATATGCGTAAATCTTTGATGGAGTTATGCCCCCTTTCGACTTAAGAAATACGAAAACTATCAGCTTTCTGCACTTTTTTCACACTCCTTCAAGATATTTAAGCAAAAATCAGTGCATCGCTTTAGTATAAGGAGTTACAGAGCAAGTTCGAGTTTCAGACATTTTCATCAATTTTCCATGGAGTTATGCCCCTTTCGTCTCATGAAATACGAAAAATATTAGTTTTCCACACTTTTGTTCGCGGTCAAGATTTTCTACTGAGAATTGCTACATTGCTTTGTTATGAGAAGTTACAGACCAAGTTCGAGTTTCAGGGGTATGCGTCAATTTTGATGGAGTTATGCCCGCTTTCGACAAAAAATATTAGCTTTCCACACTTTTTTCACAATCCTTCAAGATATTTAGGGGAAAATTGGTACATCGCTTTAGTATAAAGAGTTAAAGAATAAGTTCGAGTTTCAGACATTTTCATAATTTTTTTATGCCCCCTTTCGAATTATGAAATATGAAAAATATTATTTTTCCGCCGTTTTTCTCACGGTCTTTCAAGATATTCAACTGAGAATTGGTACATTACTTTATTATGGGAAATTACAGACCAAGTTCAAGTTTCAGGCGTTTGCGTCATTTTTTTTATGGAGTTATGTCCCCTTTCGACTTATGAAATACAAACATATCAGCTTTCAAGCCTTTTTCCTTCTCCTTCACCATATATACACCTGTGCAAAAGTTAAGCACCACCCTATTTTTACGCACATGCAAGGGTATATTCATGTGCTATGAAGAAAGCAATAGCATAACATTTATGTACCCATCCATCTTAGTGCAAGAGGTAATAATGCAACTAGAGGAATGCTGATTATGATGGTGGGGAAACACTGTATGTTTTTGTTTGAACTTGAAAACGAGGCCTGAATATGGTTACGTTGACACAACTGACAACTATTGCCCTACAGTTGACACACGTGGCTAGATTGTCATTAATGGTGTCTGAAAACGAAGTTTAACATCTGTGCACGAGTTTGAGACTGTCATTATTAATACCGGGTATATCCACCTTATGCCTGGATGACGGCCTGGACACGACGTCTCATGCTGGTCACCAACTGACTGATACGCCATTGTGGTATTCGTTGCCATTCAAGATGGAGTGCGTCTGTTAATTCCTGAAGGATCCCTCCTTCTCACCATGTTTCCCAGAATGTCCCAGATATGCTCAATAGGGTTCATGTCAGGGCTCCTTGCTGGCCATGGTAGGGTTTCGATGGCATTCTGGCGGAGGTATTCATGCACAGCTCTAGCACGATGTGGTCGGGCGTTGTCATCCATGAATATAGGGTGGGTTCCAGGTGCATGATTTACAAAATGAGGGACCACAACTCTATCCAGTATGGAATCTTGATATCTTTGTCCATTTAGTGTTCCAGGTACAGTCAACATATCCAGCTTACAATCAAATGAGATGCACCCCCATATCATAACGGAACCTCCACCAAATGGAACTTCTTCCATGATGTTACGTTGGTCGTACGCCGTGCGTCTGGACCTCCATACACGAGTTCGACCATCTGTGGCATGAAGCAGGAACCGACTTTCATCGGACCAGTGTACCCGTCTCCAGGATCTCATGTTCCAGTGTCTTCTTTCGTTGCACCACCTCAGACGCTCCTCTTTGTGGTGTGCAGTGAGGATAGGACGTCTGACAGGTCTCCTAGCTTTCATGCCAGCAGCATACAGTCTCCTTTTGACGGTAGACATTGACACTCTATTGCACGTTTCCCATTGCTGGCTGAGCACTCTGCTGTTGGTGAATGGAGATCTCCTAACAAGGCGTACTAGGGCTCGATCATCACGGGCAGTAGTCTTCTTCGGTCTTCCAGATCTAGGCCTGTCCTTCACCCCGTTAGTTTGCCCATGTTTTGCAATCAAACGACTGATTACAGTATGGTTAATGTTCAGCTGTCTGCCAATCTCTCTGCATGACATACCATTTCACACGATCACAAAACCTTCGTCTTGCCATAGCGGTTCACAATCAAGAGCTAATTCTCTCTGTACAAATAAACCACGGTCATGAACACAAAATTCCTAATCTTGTCGCCTAAATCTGTATGTAATGTTCTACACCTCAAACTGGACTTTTACATAACTGAACACGTGTGCTGTTTCCCGCCACGCACGGACATCAAGCGGCGTGAAGTCATGCATGCATGTGCATTTCGTACTTGGAATTATGTCAGCTAACGCGGGGACAAAAAGTATGGCAGCCTAGTTGTACCATCATGTTTCTACGTTCTATTGTTTTTGCTGGTGCTTAACTTTTGCACAGGTGTATATAACTGAAACTTGGTTTATTGCTATGTTATGAGAAGCTACAGATCAAGTTCGAGTTTCAGCTACTTCTGTCAATTTTTAATGGATTTTTTGACTGTCAATCTCTAAAGACTTATATCACCAGGTAGGGGACATGTATTGCAAAGTAATACTTATAGAATGCTTGTTTATTTCTGTCCCTGGGAATACTGTGTCCCTAGCTGTTTAACCCTTCCTTAAATTTATTCAAGAAATTTCAATTTTCTCATAAAATGTCCATTTGCAGACCAAGAGAACACTATTTTTGAAAATTTACCACTGGAATGTCTGGCTCGGTTATCGAGCCAATCATTCCAGTGGTAAATTTTCAAAATCAGTTTTCTATTGGTCTTCAAATGAACATTTCTCAAGACGACTGCCGAAGCTATTTTTGGCTGACATGAGTGTTAAAGGGTTAATGCATCAAATAAATCTATAGCTTATTCACATGTCTCAGCAAGACACTCCTTGTTTGTTTTCATCCTTTTCCAGCCATTGTGTGGATCAGAGGACTCCTTTCCCACACCTGTTATTAATAAGATACAAATACTTGGCTGTGACAAACACAACAATATCCTAACAAGTTAATAATTATATGCCATAATAGTTATGTCACACTCTCGCTGTATAGTATGCTATTAGGTGTGATTCTTCATAAAGTAAGTTACCATACTTTTTCATTTAGTGTCCATTATCGCTTTTAATTACATTTTAGGTATTCAACTTCAGTTAATGCAGTCAGTTTGACTAATCTGGTATTATTAGTGCTGAACACACAATTTTTGAGAATTTTTATGCTACTACATTCGCATGGAAATTTATAAGACAATAGTTATATGGATTGAAGAATTTAATTGTTACTAAGAAATAACACACACATAGACAATTTATTAATAGGTAAAAATTATAATTTAAAGCCCTAATATATAATTATACTAAATTGTCATTCTTCCATTAAATCTCATAATGTTGAGAACTGAGTGCATATTTTGCACTACTTATGAGAAACATACATTTCTATTGCATCACTTAAGAACAGACAAATGGACCTTTCCACATTTAGATATTCTCAGCCCATCTCTAGTTAAGCTCCTCCCACATCTCACTCATGTTGGGATCACTCAATCCATGAACTTGCTGACTATCAATTTCCAGAAAACTATACAATCAGGTAAGCTGTTGAATATTTTGTAAATAATTTGACTGGATTCTGTTAAATAGTAGAGACATACAATTTGTGCAACATGTCGGACTATTAAGAGTTAAAGATGGGACAAATAGAATCATTTATGACATAATGATTATAACATCATCCTACACGCCACTTAGATGATTATGACTTCATATGATGTTAGATGATATATGGATACACTGGAAAGGTGAATTAGCATTGCAAGCAGTTTTCTTGGTAACCTGTTTTCATTAATTACATCTACAAAATTATGGTTGCCCTATCCTACACGTGTCCATTATGGACTAATAGACTAGGAAGTGAATCAACATGTTGTGAACCAGTTTATTCTCTATTATAAAATTGTGGCCAAATTTATCTAAAATAATTTAACTCTGTCACCATAATCTTCAGATTCTGCGGGCAGTACACCATTTGCACGTGATGGAGCCATGAACAAGCCACCTTCTGGATCACAGTCGCAGAGAACGAGTAGAAATCAGCAAGACATGGCATCTCGTTCTCTTGGCTCTGCTGTCTTCCCAGATGAAGATTCTGAGGAGGGCATCTTTCATCTAGAAGTCCTTCTCGCAGTCCAACGATGGTTCTCGTCACATGGTTGGCCTTTGGGGCCAAATCCTCTCATTATTCCAACTCATCTCAGAGCGTATGTCACCAGTATAGTCCTAAATTTTTTAGTTCTTATGCTACTGCTTACTAGTACTGCTGCTGCTGCTATTACTGGTGCTACTACTGCTGCCACTCCTGCTTCTACTGGTGCTGCTGCTACTGCTACTACTACTACTACTACTACTACTACTACTACTACTACTACTACTACTGCTACCACTACCACTACCACTACTATTACGCTTGTTAAGTCTAACATCATATCCATGTAATGAATGCAGACGTTATTCTTAGGGTTAGTATTTTAGTATTTTGCCTTTATTCAATCATAGTTGTATATATTTATCGCATCATCATTTGTTTTTAGCCAACAACATTGTTATTTTTAAGTTAGAAATCACTTTGCCCTTTAATTCTTACACACCATAAATGTAAAATTCTTTATCATGTAAATATGTTGAATATTTTGAAACTAAATTTGACTGGGAGCTGTTGCTACCTATTTGATTGGTCTGCGACCAAATTAGTTTCAAAATATTCCATCACTTTCCTGTTTATGCTTCTTGAAACTGATACTGAAATTTCAGGGTTTAATGGGTTAACAAACAGGTGGCCCATGAAGTACGCCATCACTTGACCCTTTCACTGACAAATCCCACAAAAATTATATTGTTTACAATATAAGATTTATTAATGTTGAATGTTTTGAAATTAATTTGACAGGAAGATGTTGCTTCCAGTCAGATTAGTTTCAAAATATTCAACACCTTTCCTGTATGGTTATGTTGAAGATGAGGTATAGGGAATCCATCGGTGAAAGGGTTAACAAGATTATAACAGATCTGCTGTATGATGTATGATGTGAATATTTATCGTTGCTGTAATTATTCCTATAGGGGTTTGAGTAAGAAGCCACAAGGTAGCCATTGTAGTAACCAGGTTGTGAGCATGGGTGGTGGTAGCAGCTCAAAGCGGGAGTGTCGGACAGTGTATGACATGGTGAGTCACCTGAGCGGGCGACCTGTTCCAGGGATTCCAATTAACACACCGTTACCAAGTGATCCGCTGGAGCAAGTGAAGCAGGTGTATTGGCAACATGCTACCTTGCTCACCTTCCTCAGGTTAGTAGAGATTGTGGATATTGTAAGCATGAGCCATGCTGGACTCATATAAGGTAGATTGAAATGGACTAACCATACAATTTTATATGTCAGTCTATCTCCTCATGATGTGTACACTCTGCAGTATGGTCTGTATGTGTACATGTGAGGGTTTAGTGGGAGTTGGAAGGGTGGTAGAGGTGGGAGTGTCTGTCTGTCTGTCTGTCTGTCTTGTCTGTCTCTCTGTCTGTCTGTCTGTCTGTGTCTGTCCATCCATCTGAATCTGTATCTCAGAAGCTGCTGATCTGATTGGGCTCAAATTGTAACACAAAAAAGGTTGTTTCAGTCTCAGAGGAAATTGCCTATAATCTGCATTAAAAAACCTCGATCTGGATTGGATCAAATTCTGGATCTATAGCTATCTCAGAAACTACTGATCTGATTTGGCTCATATTTTAACACAAGAAATTCTGTGACAATACACTATGATGCTGCAACTCAGGTCGTGTTTCAAATAAAAAATCTGAAAAATGTGGAAAATCTGACAAATTTGTTCTTTGTGTCTCTTACTGTTAAGGAAATTGTGTTTCATTCCTTGATGATAAAGCGTATTCAACTAAAGTTATATTTAGCAACCTGTGCCTGGATGTTTCGATCGAACTTGGGATCCTAAGAACCTGATTGACTTTTTAGTCAAAAGCCTAAATGTGAACATCATAGCTCCCCAATTAATTGTTTTAGCGGTTACACAAAACCATCAATCTCACTTCCGGGTTACAAATTAAAATTGTCAATTACACACCCAACAATGGTTACAAAAAGCAAAAATCTGGTTACAATTTTCGTAGCCGGTTAGTCGTTACACAAGTTGGGAAAGTGTAACCAGCCACCGATGAGTACAAAATCAAGTGCCAGACTGAGCACTGGCATTCAGATTTCAAGTGTCAGAAATAGAAAGAAGCCAAGACCAGTTGAAAGACAATTAAGGAAACTACTTTGTCCTCTATTAGAGGGATTTTTTCCAAGCTTGAGCTATGAAACAGTCCAGGTTATCCATGTGAGTCTGAACCAGCTGGTTTTCAAAAGCTAAAGTATATCACATATTTCATACATTAATTCATTGAGTGATGTGTGTGTTGAGGCATAGATTTCTGCTATGTGTGATTGTCATTCTTGGTATCTAAAGTAATTTATAAATTTTGTTGTACCAGATTTCAAGGTGCCTGTGTGGCCTCAGTCAAACCTGAATACCTGATGCAGCCACAAGAATATCGGCTCTGGAAAGCTCTACAGCATGAGATAGGTATGGCTGATACAATCTTGCACAAGCCATCTGCTGAGCCTCCCAGCAGTGCCCCTGTCACTCAGTCACAAATCATTGACACAGATGCTCTGGAGACTGAACTTTTTGAGGCAGTGTCTAAAAGGTCCTGGACTGATGTGTTGCTTCAGCTATTTAAGGTGTGTAGTCGCAGTTAGTGTTATATTATAATCATTACATGTCAATCAAATAATGCGGAATCTCAATCTTTTATGGCCATAAACTGCCGTAAGGTCATATTATTTTATCTTCATTTGGTTGTTTATTTTTTGGTCTCTGCAACTATTTTGTCACAAACTGTTCTTATGATTTGCTTCAAATTTTAGCACAAGGTATTATATTCCCGTATACTATGATTTCCCATCTTTCATCTTGATTCAAAGAAAAAACTAAAATCTAGTAAAAGAGTACAAAACCTCAAGGGGCAATTGTCAGATGTCTATAATTGTTCTTGTTATTTATTTTATCATAAGAAATTCTGAAATATTTCTGTTTCAACTGACACTAATCTAATACTCTAATAGATTTCAGCTTATGCTTTTGGGTTTCACAAAATATTGGATATAGTTTTCTGGAAGAGAATTTATGGAAATCAAAACGGATATCTGGTGAGTGAAAACTTGAGTGAAAACGTTATATTTGTATGTGATTTTTCATTTTACTGTTTCTTTAGTGTCTGATGTTATCGAAGATTACACCTCAGTCTTTTCAATCTTTGGCCTGGCCTAGTGACGCCGCACCTCTACCTGCGGTAAATATTGATCCTCGTTCGAGTAATATCTATGGCGTTGGAGAGCGAGTGATGCTCACCTGGCTCAATCATTGCTATGACCAGTTTCGGAAAACTCTCTGGTCTGGCACAGAGAAAGGTATGAGATAGCGCAAATTGAATCATAGTATTAAAATAATTATACATATTGTCTGACTAACTTTCTTAACCCGTTAACCCTCAAGATGGCCAAAAATGGATTTTGCAGTCATTCCAGTGGTAAATTTTCGAAAATAGTCTTCTCTTTGTCTGCAAATGGACCTTTTCTTTGTGAAAATTAAAATATTTTTGAAGAAATTTAAGGGTTATATTTATGGTCAAGCCATCCAAAATGTCTTCTGCAGTGGTCTTGAGAAATGGGCATTTGCAGACCAAAAGTAGAGTATCTTTGAAAGTTTGGAATGACCATCAACCAAGCCAGTCATTCGAGTGATAAATTTTCTAAATTCATCTTGGTCTGCAAATGAACATTTTCTATGAGAATGTTGAAATTTTCTTGACAAAATCAGCATATTAATCTTGATATTATTAGATTGTCATGATGCTATCAGGCGAGGTATTGTGCAGAAGTTGTCGGCTTCTGCACAGTTATTTGGACCATAGCATGATAACATATGATATCTTGCTCCCAAAATGTCCCCATTGTCCTGACATGTCTCATCAAGATTTTCAATGTCTGGCTACCAAGAATAGGGCCTGTCACACAGAAAAGTGAAAGCTCTTGAAAATAAATATTGCCTGTATAAAATAGATCCATGCATTATGCACCTGGATATTTGAGTCAAAACAGTTGGTTTATATAGAGTGAGCTAAGCATTGAGCAGACATTAAATTCCCGCATCATTGTAATAAAGATGTTTGACCACTCTGCTGAATAGTGTCATCACTTTAGGTCAACAAAATTAGCTTTATATGTCAATGTTAAAACAAAGAAATCATTTTTCTTTGAAGATTCATAGGACATGTTAATGCCATAGCCCAGTTTAATGGGGGAATCCACTTTAAGCTATGCCCTGCCCATCTTTAGCTAATCTCTGCCCACACTTCGCATGTATGGTGTTGATCGATCCCTGAACTCCCTGACTATCAATTTCCAGAAAACTATACAGGTAAGCTGTTGAATATTTTAAAACTAATTTGACTGGGTGCTGTTGCTGCCTGTGGCAGCACCAGCGCCCAGTTAAATTACTTTCAAAATTTTCAGCAGCATGTTTATTAAATAGTAAAGACAAAAAATGTGTACAACCTGATGGACTATTAAGTGTTTAAGACAGACTAAATTGAGTCAGCCTACACGTCACATGGTTGATTATTGTGTCATGCAACTAAGAAACTGGATTTTTCAATTGAATGTAAGACCAAACAATATGTGTTTAAAAATCGGTCATAGTTTTGACAGGCTATGAGTATATTAAATCGGGCTGCCTCATAATATCCTCTTTTGGAATTTCCAAGCATATAATACTTATACGCAGGTTGTTGTCCTTAGCATAGAGCTTTGAGCCTTTTCCTTATGCATTATTCATAGGAGGTTTTCCAGCATCACGGTGGGTGGTGAATTTTGATTTTGATCTTCTGGACGGTCTGGTCATTGGAGCTGCTCTTGGTGCCTATATGCCATTTTTGGTGAGTATGTATGTATTCTTTCACCTATTAATTCCCCATATCTCATTTTCAAGGCAACCATACAGAAAACCTGTTTAATATTTTGAAATTAATTTGACTGGAAGCCATTGCTGCCTAAGGCATCAATAGCTCAAAATATTCAACAAAATAATTTTTTTATTGTAACGAATATACTTTTTCCGAGATGTGTCGTTGAAGGTGTTAATATTTTGTGCACATTTCAGTTTGATTTTCAACCGACACACCTATTTTCACTTCAAGAGTATACTTACCTCCCTAATACTTTTCATATTGCTAAATATTGGCTTTCACTCAATAAACACTCAGATTTAAAACAGTTAGGTGCCCCTACTGGGCAGGGAGTCAGAGCGTAGTCTGGCGGATGCCAGCCCCACCACCGCGCATGCGCAGACTAGCACTTCCTCTTTGCTAGATTATTGGCAAAGAGAACACACATGTCTTTTTGAGTCATAAGCTTTTCTACTCTTAAACTGTTTTATTGGTGTTATTTTGGAGTGATAATATCTGATTTGGATGGCAGGAGGGTACACTTCGCCACAGGAGGACTTAGGACCTTTAAATCAGGTGACTTCTAGTAAAATTAGCGAGTTTTCTTCCCGGTGTATTGTGTTTCCGGGACTCGCGTTTACCGTGATAAGCGCCTTGGTTAGTTGGTTTATGTCAACTCGGTGCTACCTAGGACTAATTTCTCTTTCTGTTTATGTCCACAGGTCTGTATGACGCTAGGTGGTGACTTCACAGCAGCAGAGAGTTAGTTTTCTCTCCACCATGGTTCCATTTCCTACTAACACTGTTAGGTTATCTAACCAAATGAAAAATTATGTCCAGTGAGTTGGAGGCCTAGTATAAAGGTCTTCTCACTTTGCCCTCTTGATCCAATTCCTTCCCCATGAGGTGGAGAGAGTTAAGAGGCGTGCAGATGGTGGAGTTCTCCGGTTCGTTACGTTGGATGGTTTGTCTATACAAAGTGTCAGGTATCTAGTTATTGATAATGTGGTGATGTTAATTATTGTAAACAAACAAAGGGAGATAATTAACATTTTTGCCAGAAAAGAGTTATCTATATGTATCTGATGGTTGTGTAGTCGACTTATCCATTCAGCATACAATTCGTCCTTGCACTTGGATGTTTTGTTGGGATCGAATTTTTTTTTTCATGTCACGGGATTAATGACGTCATAATCAGCCTGGCTATGTATTTATCAGCAATTCAAGCGCTATGCTGGTTTCTGATGTATATTGATCTTTATGATCATTTTCCTTCTCTTTGAGTTGGATTGAGTTTCTAAGCTTAACTAGTTGCTCATACTCCTTGTCCTTTGCCCTGTTTCAGGGACCGGGTTGCGCGTCCTGTGGACGTTTTCTTCATCAAAAGTTCTGGCCTCATCTGTGCTATCTATGTAGCCCTTGTGGTCCCTTGGTTAATTGTGACATATGTAAGCACTGGGGGGGCGAGTTAATGTCCGAATTCTTGTGCTGCTTACAGGCGACGGACAAGGTGGTAGAGGAGGAGAAGAAGAAGAAGCGGAAACGAGAGGTTGTAAGTAGGAAGGGTAAGGGGAAGGTCTCGTCCGCGGTGGATATGGAGGCCTTCCGGACCGAGATGTTGGGAGAGATGAAGAGGACAATAAAGGATTTGGTTCCAGGGTTGCTTCGTGGCATGCTTCCTGGACCAAATCCTTTACTGTCCTCATCATCGGCTTCGGAGCAGGTAATCCCCGCCTCTGGATCGGTTTTCCTTAGACCGCTTCCGTTGTTCGACGATTCAGAGGTGGCCCCATTAGAGGGGGCGTTCCACGACCCTGGCAGCAGGCTTATTGCCGCGCCGATAGGGGACCGTGGACGGTTGTCGCTGGAACCCGCGGGCTGCTTATCAGTCCAGGGGTATCCGCACGCCGCGGTGGCCAGTACCTCCTATGGCGCCGTTCCTGGTCAGCCCGGGTTAGCTCTCTTTGCTGACCCGGGGTCTAATCTTTCTGACCAGGGTGATGACGATTACCTGCTAGGGTCGCCGTCTGACGACGTGGACATGGATGAAGACGTTTGTGCACCCCTCGCGGGGAATGCAGGCGCCTTATTCCACGGTTTTACTCACCCTGGAGTAGAGTCCGCGGCTCGGGTGGTGGCCCAGGGCGCTGCTGATGGCCAGCGGTACCGCATACCTCGGCTTGCCGAGGGTGTTGCTGGTGCTGGCCGGGCCCGTGGTGGCGCTATATATACCCCGCGCTCTGCCACGGTGCCTGCTCCTGGTCAAACCAGTGATATTCTCATGCCGGGGCTGTCAGGCCCGCATGTTTTCCCTGGCTTGCCAGGTGTATCAGCGTACCCGCCGTCAAGCTCTACTGCTTGCGCTCAGGAGGAAGACGAAGGCCCCCGTCTTGTAGAGCGCTCGCAGTTAGCCACGGAAGAGGATTGGTATGACGCTTGCCAGTGGGTGGTGAGCGTTAGGCCTGATCTGCCCGTGGAGCAGTCGACTAGCCAGCGTGTTCACACGCCGTGGTTAGCTGGGAAACCGACTGCTAACGCTATGCCTTCTCTGCCGCTGGCGGAGCATGTCGTTGACATGTTCAAGGCGGCGGAGACGTCCATTAACTCGAGTGGACGTCTCGCGAAGGCCCCTCGCGAGGTGGCCAGGCGTTGTCGCATCGTGCCCCTGGATTACCAGCGGTACGGTGTGGTACCCAAGCCCAGCGTGGATGACCGCGCGGCTTTGGGTGAGGATGCGCGGCCAGGCTCCTGTTCTGACACGGGGGTCTTGTGCTCGAACGCGTTGCGTTCGGCGAATGCCGCGTTGCGTGATGCGGAGGAGAGTGGGAGGGCTTCGGTTGCCGCTCTGTCCCACGTCTCCCAGCTGTTACAGGGGGTAGTAACGGCATCCGCATCGCGCCAGCCAAGCCCGGTCACGGTCCAGCGAGCCATCCAGGATGGTATTAACCTGGCGCTGGACTGTATGACTCGGGCGGTGACCAGGAGTGTCCGGGCAAGACGCACGTTTGCCCTGGACAATCTGTGCCCGTCTCAGGACCTGTACAATAGGCTACTCCGTACGCCTATGACGGGTCCTGGTCTTTTTGGAGGTGAGGGATGTCGCCACCTCCAGGAGACGGTCACCCTGGTGAATAACCAGAGGGCGCTGCGCGAGCAGTTTGAAGTGCTGCGTCGTGCTAACGTTCGCGCCGTGGCCCCTGCGTATCGTCCCCTGCAGGCTCGAGGTGGTGCTGGCCATGTCAGAGGCCAGCCACCGTCGCAGCGTCGGCCTCGGCCGCGTGCGATTCGGCCAGCAGCGAGGGGGGGCGCAGGTTCCTCAGGCGCCGTCAGCCAGGCAGCCGCCCGCGCACCGAGGTGTGCGCGGGGCGGGGCGGGGCGCGCGAGGATCTGGGCGTGGTTATCGGTCCTGACAGGACGCTTACCGCGGTAAGAACCACTCCGGTGTGTATGGCAACGGAGACAGTGCCGCTCTTGCATGCCTTGTGTCCACCGCGGTCCCTAGGTGGACCGGTGGGAGGCCGGCTAGCCGACCACATGCAAGAGTGGGAACGGTTGACTCAGGACCGTTTAGTCTTGCGATGGCTTTCCGTCGGGTATCATCCAGAGTGGATGACAGGCCCGCCGTCGCGACTGTCTCTAGTGCCAGTCTGGACTCCCATTCCGAGAGAGCCAGAGCAAAGGTTGTGTATCGAGGAGGAGATAAATTCCCTCGTACAAAAAGGAGCTATTCAGCCGGCACAAAAGTGTCCGGGCTTCTATTCAACCCTGTTCTTAGTAACAAAACGCACCGGAGGGTGGAGACCGATTCTCAACCTCAAGCCATTGAACAAGTTCATCGAGACGCCCAGTTTCAAGATGGAAACGGTGCGCTCGGTGTTGGCGGGGTTGGAGAGGGGGATGTGGACGGCGTCGATAGATTTGAAGGACGCTTATTTCCACATCCCCATCCACGGGAGTTTCTGTCGCTTCCTGAGATTTGCATTCCAGGGCAGACAGTGGGAATTCAGGGTGTTACCCTTCGGAATTTCCACGGCTCCTCGGGTTTTCACCCGTGTGGTTCTTGCGATCACAGCATACCTCCGCAGGAGAGGCATAGCAGTCCACACGTACATAGACGACTGGCTGTTGAAAGCGCACACCCGGGAAAGTTTGTCGGCCAATCTGGAGATTGTTTTGAAAACTCTCACAGACTTAGGCTGGATGATCAATTTCCCAAAATCAGAGCTGACTCCATCCCAGAAGTTTGTTTACCTGGGGATGTTCTTCGATCTAGAGACAGGATATGTGTATCCTACTCAGGAGAGAGTTCAGAAACTCATCTCGTTAATTCAGTCAGTGTGCGACAGTCGTCATGTCCTGGCACGGGTTTACTTGAGAATGCTGGGGTTGATGGTTTCATTGGAACCAGTCATTCCTCAGGCCGCCTTACGCAGGCGGCCGATCCAGTTATTTCTCATGACACAATGGACCCAGAGTACAGGTTCGCTGGACTCGAATGTGTCAGTGTTGGCGCCTCTCATTCACCACCTGCAATGGTGGTTGAATACAGAGAATCTCTTGCCGGGGGTTTTGCTAACCCCTCCCCACCCTCAGGTGACTGTGTATACAGATGCATCGATGGAGGGCTGGGGAGCTTGCCTGGAAGAGTACACGATATCAGGGCTTTGGGATCTGGAACAGTCAAAGGAACATATAAATCTACTGGAGCTAAGAGCAGTAGTCCTGGCCCTGGAACATTTCTTACAGAAAGTTCAGGGCAAGATTGTTCTTATTCGTTCAGACAACTCAACAGTTGTGACTTACATAAACCGCCAGGGCGGAACGAAGTCGCCCAGTCTCTGTATGATGACATGGAAACTGCTTTGTTGGTGTCTGGATCACCAGATTACCTTGAAAGCAGTTCATATTCCGGGAAGGTTAAACCTGCTAGCGGACTCATTGAGCCGAAGGATGAGTGTTTTACCCACGGAATGGCAACTAAATCAATGTGTGGCGGATCGTCTGTTCGACCATTGGGGGAAACCCAACATCGATTTGTTCGCAACGAAGGAGAATGCGAAGATGACGACGTACGTCTCTCCGATTCCGGATCCAAGCGCTTTCGCAACAGATGCGTTAGCTATCAGCTGGGGGAGAATGTATGCATACGCATTCCCTCCAGCAATCCTGATTCCAAAAATTCTTCAGAAAATCAGACAAGAGGAATGCCAAGTGCTTCTGATCGCCCCGGATTGGCCAAGCCGATCATGGTATACGGATCTGCTGGACCTTCTGGTCTGCAATCCGGTTCCTCTGCCTCTGATGGACGATATTATCTTCCATGGCAAGGCCCTTCACAACAATCCGTCAATGTTCAGATTGACTGCGTGGATGTTGTCAAGGAATCTAGAATTAAGGAGGGCTTTTCTGAGCAAGCAGCCATGTTTATGGCCAAAGCCAGGAGGGGGTCAACCTCCAGAGCATATAATTATAAAATCAACAGATTTGCAGAATGGTGCTCAAAAAGATGTATTGATCCAATGGATTCATCTATTCAAGTAGTAGCTGATTTCCTCTGTCACCTCTATGATGCCTATAGCCTCAAGCCTAACTCTATTGCTGGTTATAAGTCAGCATTGATGTCTGTTATTCCTTGCTTGGCTAAGAGGGGAAGTGATGAAGTAAATACATTAAATGTATTAATTAAAGGCATGGGCAATCTAAGACCAAGGAATCCACCTGTGATTCCGTCTTGGAGTTTATCGCTAGTGCTTCAAGTACTAGGTGATAAGCCTTTTGAACCACTTAGTTCCATTTCTATGAAACTATTAACACTGAAGACTGTGTTTTTAATTGCTGCGGCCTCGGCTAGGCGTAGGAGTGAAATTCATGCCTTATCAGCCGAGGATGACCGTTTTGTGGTTTCAGGGGAAGGCCTTAAGCTGCTACCTAGGATTAATTTCTTGGCTAAAAATCAGTCGTTGAAATATCCAGGTCAACCTATTATTTTGCCTGCTTTAACTAGATATGATCCTAATTCTAAAGCATGGTGTCCCGTCCGGGCGCTGTGCCGGTACAAACAACGTACGGCGGAGTGGCGCACCGACCAGTCAGCGTTATGGTTGTCATATATTGAACCCCATGGCAGGGCTTCTAAGGACACCATTTCCAGGTGGATTGTGGAATGCATTCAGTTTTGCCATAAATCCGCCACCGGGAAGCAGGTTGACGTGGCCAAGGCTCACAGTGTCCGCGGCGTAGTGACATCCACGGCCCTATTTAATGGGGTCCCTGTGGATGATATTATGTCGGTGGCTCAGTGGCACTGTGAGTCAAGTTTTACAGACCATTATCTCCGTGACACCTCTAATCCTCTCGCCTTGTCGATTTTGAAAAAATAACTCGGTTTATATTTTTTGAGGAGGGTTTCCTCATTACTTATATATTTCACAATTAATTTATGGAAACACCCACTTTTTTGGGCCTGCATCAGTCTTTACCAATGGGAAGATGATGTCAGCAGCCGTTTTCAACAAGGTCAGTCTTGTTCATGTGTTGTCCGTTGTTGATTGTATTGTCACGATTACCCGTTATTAATATGGTGATGGTTTGTGTATTTGTGTGGTTCATTGTTGAGAGTTACGAAAATGGAGCTTTTTCGTCTCTGTCCTGTAGTACATGGCACTTGTACGTAGAGAGCGTATAGGACATTGAGGTCAGTCGACTCTTCCTCCCAGGAAGGAGGGGGGGGAGCGCATATGACATTCGGTCATCTCTCATACATCGGTGGTGTTATCCGATGGTTAGTCAAATCCTGACTGTTTTTTCTTACAGTTTCAGAAGTTTAAGTGCCTTAAACGCAGAAAAGCGTATGGGGATGAGCTGGTCTTTTGACCTCGCCTCCCTCCCGCCAGATTCACTTTCGAATTCTGGCAATATCAAAAGTATTAGGGAGGTAAGTATACTCTTGAAGTGAAATAAACGAAATCTAGGATTTCTTTTTTCACGAGAGAGTTGATACTTACCTCCCTAGATACGGACCCGGCCTCTCCACCCCACAGAGGCTCGGTCTTCAGGCTCTTAATAGTTGCATGTGTGTCAGCCAATAATCTAGTCAGAGGAAGTGCTAGTCTGCGCATGCGCGGTGGTGGGGCTGGCATCCGCCAGACTACGCTCTGACTCCCTGTCCAGTAGGGGCACCTAACTGTTTTAAATCTGAGTGTTTATTGAGTGAAAGCCAATATTTAGCAATATCAAAAGTATTAGGGAGGTAAGTATCAACTCTCTCGTGAAAAAAGAAATCCTAGATTTCGTTTAATGCACTATAGCTGTGGCATTTGTGGCTTTGTCAAAATTGTCAGAAATTTGACTGACCATCCAGTCGATTATTGATTTATACTAGCTAAAGATAATGTTTATTGACTTAGTAAAATATGCTGCTTCCAAAATATCTTTGCTATAGCTGATCTCATTATCGTCTTGATCTTTGATTGTTAACTGTCTCACTGCTGCAAGCCACCAATAATTTTAATGGGCTATGACTCTGGACATGCTGAATACTTTGAAACCAGTTTGACTAAAAGTTGTTGGTGGCTTAGCCCCCAATAACTTTCAGTCAAATTGTATTCAAAATATTCAGTATATCCACAGTTAAAACCCATGGAAAATGTATATGGTTTCTGACCCACAGGATGTAGGGGTTACCAGTCTGCTTTATTAATACCCACTGGATTCATGGTGTATAGTTGGTGGATCCAGTAAGAGTAGCGGTCCTTACGTGAAGTGGTGGCTTAATTGCTATCAGGATCATGATGAAGAACTTCTGTGACCATGTATTTGATACAGTTTGTGTCATGTCCAAGGAGGTTAACATTTTTGTGTGACAGGTGTGTCCCTAACATCTCTGAAGTGTTCTTTGGCATTCCATGGAAAATATAAACTGTAGAAATTCAGTATGCAGACAGTTAATCATCAAGTTTTTATTTTGTTTCAGATTGAGAGTCACTTGTCTAAGATGTATACACATCCCAGTACAGCTGAACAGTGTCTTCATAATGCTCTGAAGATTGTGTCTGCAATGAGGAGTGCTGGTTTAGATTATGATATTCAGGTAACACATGTCAAGATAAGATTATTCTGAGACTCAGCTGTTATTCATGAGTCCATTTCCTCACTCAATCATATGACGTTACAATCAACTACGCGACATATGCTGACGTCATAATCATGACATCATGAATGATTCGATTAAGCCCGTCTTTAATGCTTAATAGTCCGATACGTATGTTGTTGCTATTTAAGAAACATGCTGTTGAATATTTTGAAACTAATTTCACTGGGCGCTGTTGCTGCCATAGGCAGCAACAACACCCAGTCAAATTAGTTTCAAAACATTCAACAGCTTACCTGTATAGTTTTCTGGAAATTGATAGTCAGGGAGTTCAGCGATCGATAGATCCCAACACTAGCGAGGCGTTGGTGGAGCATAGCTAGTGATGGGAGGGGCATAGCTAAAACTGGAATGGTCCATTGTGTGCATGCTGCGCTTGATATCAGGATTATGTCATCCCTCTAACATGGCTACCATTGCGGAGTGGATGGGACAGTTAGTTGTTTCTAGAGTACTGACACTTTATCATGTTTGTTGTCATGCGGTACTTCTTGCATGATCTGTATTGTATACTTGTAGGCAATTGACATCACTGACCCTAATCCAGTAACGATGCTGTTGTTTTGTACATATCTCTATCAACATCTACCACAATACATGCCGTGTGACGCAATCGAGTTCAATGCGCCTCTCAATGGATCGATTATCAGACAGGTAATGTGCTCATATAGTAAGAACATCTATTAAATATACATTAGCATAAAAAAATCGGAGGTTTGTTAGAAGAAAGCTTGATGCTTATTTTGGAAATTGTGTTGTTAAAAGCTTATGAGTATGAGTACCTGTTTATATATTCTCTGATTGTTCTTGTTTGACTATGTTATATTATCACAGCTTTCAAAATATTTAACAGCTTAGAAAAACAGAAACATGTTAGAAATGTGCTGTTGAATAGTTTGAACATAATTGGATTGGAAAACATTGCTGGGCAGCAATGTTTTCCAATCCAATTATGTTCAAAACATTCAACAGAACATTTCCAACATGTTTCTAATTTTGTTTTGGAAGCATGATAACTTATTTGAGCTGTACTATAGAACAGTATTGTAGCAATTGAAATTAAAACCTTTTAACACACATTTAAGTCCGGGTAACTACATGAAAGCTGTTGAATATTTTGAAAATAATTTGTTTGCAAACCATTGCTGTCTAAGGCATAAATGTCTTTCAGTCTAATCAATTCAAAATCCTAAACAGAATATTTTTGACAGATTAAAGAATTTGTTGTATAAGGTATCTATTTGAAACGGTTAAGCTTGTATATATCAAACATCCTACATATCATGGATTATAATAATTGTATCAAGATGGTCTTGTTGCTGCTGGTATCTTAGCAAATAAGACACATTTTCAGTAACACAGATACTATGAAAGTATGAGTACCTGTTTATATATTCTCTGATTGGTCTTGTTTGACTATGTTATATTATCACAGGTAAGGCTGAGTAACCCAAGCAATAAGCCTCTACAGTACCAGATACTTCTTGTCGGTGCTGGATCCGGTCAGTTCTCGTTGCCTAAAGGCCAACAGGTCATTGTGCCAGCAAAAAGCAGTCATCAGTTGTCTGTAGAATTTCATGCTCATTTTCTTAGTCCGTGCGAAGCTGTTCTTGTATTGACTGGTTGTCATCAAGGCTCTTCAGATGGTTCGACGCTTGTCTTTGTATTGAACTCGACAACAACATCTGCTCCAGCAAAGGTATGTTATTTCACCAAAAAACCTGGCATAGGCGTGTGTTATTTTCCTGTAATTGCTTATGGACCTTTCCATTTCTAGCTATGCCCCGCCCATCACTAGCTAAGCTCCACCCACACCTCGCCGTGTTGGGATTGATCTATCCCTGAATGCCCTAACTATCAATTTCCTGAAAACTATACAGGGGAGCTGTTGAATATTTTGTAACTAATTTGACTGGGCGCTGTTGCTGCCTATGGCAGCAACAGCGCCCAGTCAAATTAGTTTCAGAATATTCAACAGAATATTTATTAAATAGTCAAAGCAAACAATTTGTACAACAACGCATAGACCGTCTTCAAATATACATTCATGACGTACTTATCGACGTCATTCATGACGATGTCATTCTACACATTATGACGTCATATGATGGGTGGGTACTCTGGAAAGGTGAAATTAGAACATCAACATTAATTTGGAAATTATTTACCTGTACATATATTGCATCAACCCTTTATTAACCCTTTCAGCGATAAATTCCCTGTATCTCATTCTCATGGCAAACAAACAGGTAAGCTGTTCGAATACTTTGAAATTAATATGCCTGGGAGCCATTGCTGCATTAGGAAGTATTGTTTTCCAGTCATATAGTTTCAAAATATTAAAGAAAATATGCTATGTATCATAATGAATTTACTTTTTCAGGGATTTGTCATTGAAATGGATAATAATTAACATTAACTGTTATCAGAATAATGCATTACGAGAAGAATTCTTGTGAAAAAAATTGGTTTCAACATCGGGATCAGTAATTTTCACTTCAAGAGTATACTTACCTCCCTAATACTTTTGATATTGCTAAATATTGGCTTTCACTCAATAAACACTCAGATTTAAAACAGTTAGGTGCCCCTACTGGGCAGGGAGTCAGAGCGTAGTCTGGCGGATGCCAGCCCCACCACCGCGCATGCGCAGACTAGCACTCTCTTTGCTAGATTATTGGCAAAGAGAACACACATGTCTTTTTGAATCATAAGCTTTTCTTGCTCTTAAACTGTTAATTTGTGTATATTTTGGAGTGATAATATCTGATTTGGATGGCAGGAGGGTACACTTCGCCACAGGAGGACTTAGGACCTTTAAATCAGGTGACTTCTAGTAAAATTAGCGAGTTTTCTTCCCGGTGTATTGTGTTTCCGGGACTCGCGTTTACCATGATAAGCGCCTTGGTTAGTTGGTTTATGTCAACTCGGTGCTACCTAGGGCTAATTTCTCTTTCTGTTTATGTCCACAGGTCTGTATGACGCTAAGTGGTGACATCACAGCTGCAGAGAGTTAGTTTTCTCTCCACCATGGTTCCATTTCCTACTAACACTGTTAGGTTATCTAACCAAATGAAAAATTATGTCCAGTGAGTTGGAGGCCTAGTATAAAGGTCTTCTCACTTTGCCCTCTTGATCCAATTCCTTCCCCATGAGGTGGAGAGAGTTAAGAGGCGTGCAGATGGTGGAGTTCTCCGGTTCGTCACGTTGGATGGTTTGTCTATACAAAGCGTCAGGTATCTAGTTATTGATAATGTGGTGATGTTAATTATTGTAAACAAACAAAGGGAGATAATTAACATTTTTGCCAGAAAAGAGTTATCTATATGTATCTGATGGTTGTGTAGTCGACTTATCCATTCAGCATACAATTCGTCCTTGCACTTGGATGTTTTGTTGGGATCGATTTTTTCCTGTCACGGGATTAATGACGTCATAATCAGCCTGGCTATGTATTTATCAGCAATTCAAGCGCTATGCTGGTTTTTGATGTATATTGATCTTTATGATCGTTTTTCCTTCTCTTTGAGTTGGATTGAGTTTCTAAGCTTAACTAGTTGCTCATACTCCTTGTCCTTTGCCCTGTTTCAGGGACCGGGTTGCGCGTCCTGTGGACGTTTTCTTCAGGAAAAGTTCTGGCCTCATCTGTGCTATCAATGTAGCCCTTGTGGTCCCTTGGTTAATTGTGACATATGTAAGCACTGGGGGGGCGAGTTAATGTCCGAATTCTTGTGCTGCTTACAGGCGACGGACAAGGTGGTAGAGGAGGAGAAGAAGAAGAAGCGGAAACGAGAGGTTGTAAGTAGGAAGGGTAAGGGGAAGGTCTCGTCCGCGGTGGATATGGAGGCCTTCCGGACCGAGATGTTGGGAGAGATGAAGAGGACAATAAAGGATTTGGTTCCAGGGTTGCTTCGTGGCATGCTTCCTGGACCAAATCCTTTACTGTCCTCATCATCGGCTTCGGAGCAGGTAATCCCCGCCTCTGGATCGGTTTTCCTTAGACCGCTTCCGTTGTTCGACGATTCAGAGGTGGCCCCATTAGAGGGGGCGTTCCACGACCCTGGCAGCAGGCTTATTGCCGCGCCGATAGGGGACCGTGGACGGTTGTCGCTGGAACCCGCGGGCTGCTTATCAGTCCAGGGGTATCCGCACGCCGCGGTGGCCAGTACCTCCTATGGCACCGTTCCTGGTCAGCCCGGGTTAGCTCTCTTTGCTGACCCGGGGTCTAATCTTTCTGACCAGGGTGATGAGGATTACCTGCTAGGGTCGCCGTCTGACGACGTGGACATGGATGAAGACGTTTGTGCGCCCCTCGCGGGGAATACAGGCGGCTTATTCCACGGTTTTACTCACCCTGGAGTAGAGTCCGCGGCTCAGGTGGTGGCCCAGGGCGCTGCTGATGGCCAGCGGTACCGCATACCTCGGCTTGCCGAGGGTGTTGCTGGTGCTGGCCGGGCCCGTGGTGGGGCTATATATACCCCGCGCTCTGCCACGGTGCCTGCTCCTGGTCAAACCAGTGATATTCTCATGCCAGGCCCGCGTGTTTTCCCTGGCTTGCCAGGTGTATCAGCGTACCCGCCGTCAAGCTCTACTGCTTGCGCTCAGGAGGAAGACGAAGGCCCCCGTCTTGTAGAGCGCTCGCAGTTAGCCACGGACGACGATTGGTATGACGCTTGCCAGTGGTTGGTGAGCGTTAGGCCTGATCTGCCCGTGGAGCAGTCGACTAGCCAGCGTGTTCACACGCCGTGGTTAGCTGGGAAACCGACTGCTAACGCTATGCCTTCTCTGCCGCTGGCGGAGCATGTCGTTGACATGTTCAAGGCGGCGGAGACGTCCATTAACTCGAGTGGACGTCTCGCGAAGGCCCCTCGCGAGGTGGCCAGGCGTTGTCGCATCGTGCCCCTGGATTACCAGCGGTACGGTGTGGTACCCAAGCCCAGCGTGGATGACCGCGCGGCTTTGGGTGAGGATGCGCGGCCAGGCTCCCGTTCTGACACGGGGGTCTTGTGCTCGAACGCGTTGCGTTCGGCGAATACCGCGTTGCGTGATGCGGAGGAGAGTGGGAGGGCTTCGATTGCCGCTCTGTCCCACGTCTCCCAGCTGTTACAGGGGGTAGTAACGGCATCCGCATCGCGCCAGCCAAGCCCGGTCACGGTCCAGCGAGCCATCCAGGATGGTATTAACCTGGCGCTGGACTGTATGACTCGGGCGGTGACCAGGAGTGTCCGGGCAAGACGCACGTTTGCCCTGGACAATCTGTGCCCGTCTCAGGACCTGTACAATAGGCTACTCCGTACGCCTATGACGGGTCCTGGTCTTTTTGGAGGTGAGGGATGTCGCCACCTCCAGGAGACGGTCACCCTGGTGAATAACCAGAGGGCGCTGCGCGAGCAGTTTGAAGTGCTGCGTCGTGCTAACGTTCGCGCCGCGGCCCCTGCGTATCGTCCCCTGCAGGCTCGAGGTGGTGCTGGCCAAGTCAGAGGCCAGCCACCGTCGCAGCGTCGGCCTCGGCCGCGTGCGATTCGGCCAGCAGCGAGGGGGGCGCAGGTTCCTCAGGCGCCGTCAGCCAGGCAGCCGCCCGCGCACCGAGGTGCGCGCGGGGCGGGGCGGGGCGCGCGAGGATCTGGGCGTGGTTATCGGTCCTGACAGGACGCTTACCGCGGTAAGAACCACTCCGGTGTGTATGGCAACGGAGACAGTGCCGCTCTTGCATGCCTTGTGTCCACCGCGGTCCCTAGGTGGACCGGTGGGAGGCCGGCTAGCCGACCACATGCAAGAGTGGGAACGGTTGACTCAGGACCGTTTAGTCTTGCGATGGCTTTCCGTCGGGTATCATCCAGAGTGGATGTCAGGCCCGCCGTCGCGACTGTCTCTAGTGCCAGTCTGGACTCCCATTCCGAGAGAGCCAGAGCAAAGGTTGTGTATCGAGGAGGAGATAAATTCCCTCGTACAAAAGGGAGCTATTCAGCCGGCACAAAGGTGTCCGGGCTTCTATTCAACCCTGTTCTTAGTAACAAAACGCACCGGAGGGTGGAGACCGATTCTCAACCTCAAGCCATTGAACAAGTTCATCGAGACGCCCAGTTTCAAGATGGAAACAGTGCGCTCGGTGTTGGCGGGGTTGGAGAGGGGGATGTGGACGGCGTCGATAGATTTGAAGGACGCTTATTTCCACATCCCCATCCACGGGAGTTTCTGTCGCTTCCTGAGATTTGCATTCCAGGGCAGACAGTGGGAATTCAGGGTGTTACCCTTCGGAATTTCCACGGCTCCTCGGGTTTTCACCCGTGTGGTTCTTACGATCTCAGTCAGTGTGCGACAGTCGTCATGTCCTGGCACGGGTTTACTTGAGAATGCTGGGGTTGATGGTTTCATTGGAACCAGTCATTCCTCAGGCCGCCTTACGCAGGCGGCCGATCCAGTTATTTCTCATGACACAATGGACCCAGAGTACAGGTTCGCTGGACTCGAATGTGTCAGTGTTGGCGCCTCTCATTCACCACCTGCAATGGTGGTTGAATACAGAGAATCTCTTGCCGGGGGTTTTGCTAACCCCTCCCCACCCTCAGGTGACTGTGTATACAGATGCATCGATGGAGGGCTGGGGAGCTTGCCTGGAAGAGTACACGATATCAGGGCTTTGGAATCTGGAACAGTCAAAGGAACATATAAATCTACTGGAGCTAAGAGCAGTAGTCCTGGCCCTGGAACATTTCTTACAGAAAGTTCAGGGCAAGATTGTTCTTATTCGTTCAGACAACTCAACAGTTGTGACTTACATAAACCGCCAGGGCGGAACGAAGTCGCCCAGTCTCTGTATGATGACATGGAAACTGCTTTGTTGGTGTCTGGATCACCAGATTACCTTGAAAGCAGTTCATATTCCGGGAAGGTTAAACCTGCTAGCAGACTCATTGAGCCGAAGGATGAGTGTTTTACCCACGGAATGGCAACAAAATCAATGTGTGGCGGATCGTCTGTTCGACCATTGGGGGAAACCCAACATCGATTTGTTCGCAACGAAGAAGAATGCGAAGATGACGACGTACGTCTCTCCGATTCCGGATCCAAGCGCTTTCGCAACAGATGCGTTGGCTATCAGCTGGGGGAGAATGTATGCATACGCATTCCCTCCAGCAATCCTGATTCCAAAAATTCTTCAGAAAATCAGACAAGAGGAATGCCAAGTGCTTCTGATCGCCCCGGATTGGCCAAGCCGATCATGGTATACGGATCTGCTGGACCTTCTGGTCTGCAATCCGGTTCCTCTGCCTCTGATGGAAGATATTATCTTCCATGGCAAGGCCCTTCACAACAATCCGTCAATGTTCAGATTGACTGCGTGGATGTTGTCAAGGAATCTAGAATTAAGGAGGGCTTTTCTGAGCAAGCAGCCATGTTTATGGCCAAAGCCAGGAGGGGGTCAACCTCCAGAGCATATAATTATAAAATCAACAGATTTGCAGAATGGTGCTCAAAAAGATGTATTGATCCAATGGATTCATCTATTCAAGTAGTAGCTGATTTCCTCTGTCACCTCTATGATGCCTATAGCCTCAAGCCTAACTCTATTGCTGGTTATAAGTCAGCATTAATGTCTGTTATTCCTTGCTTGGCTAAGAGGGGAAGTGATGAAGTAAATACATTAAATGTATTAATTAAAGGCATGGGCAATCTAAGACCAAGGAATCCACCTGTGATTCCGTCTTGGAGTTTATCGCTAGTGCTTCAAGTACTAGGTGATAAGCCTTTTGAACCACTTAGTTCCATTTCTATGAAACTATTAACACTGAAGACTGTGTTTTTAATTGCTGCGGCCTCGGCTAGGCGTAGGAGTGAAATTCATGCCTTATCAGCCGAGGATGACCGTTTTGTGGTTTCAGGGGAAGGCCTTAAGCTGCTACCTAGGATTAATTTCTTGGCTAAAAATCAGTCGTTGAAATATCCAGGTCAACCTATTATTTTGCCTGCTTTAACTAGATATGATCCTAATTCTAAAGCATGGTGTCCCGTCCGGGCGCTGCGCCGGTACAAACAACGTACGGCGGAGTGGCGCACCGACCAGTCAGCGTTATGGTTGTCATATATTGAACCCCATGGCAGGGCTTCTAAGGACACCATTTCCAGGTGGATTGTGGAATGCATTCAGTTTTGCCATAAATCCGCCACCGGGAAGCAGGTTGACGTGGCCAAGGCTCACAGTGTCCGCGGCGTAGTGACATCCACGGCCCTATTTAATGGGGTCCCTGTGGATGATATTATGTCGGTGGCTCAGTGGCACTGTGAGTCAAGTTTTACAGACCATTATCTCCGTGACACCTCTAATCCTCTCGCCTTGTCGGTTTTGAAAAAATAACTCGGTTTATATTTTTTGAGGAGGTTTTTCCTCATTACTTATATATTTCACAATTAATTTATGGAAACACCCACTTTTTTGGGCCTGCATCAGTCTTTACCAATGGGAAGATGATGTCAGCAGCCATTTCAACAAGGTCAGTCTTGTTCATGTGTTGTCCGTTGTTGATTGTATTGTCACGATTACCCGTTATTAATATGGTGATGGTTTGTGTATTTGTGTGGTTCATTGTTGAGAGTTACGAAAATGGAGCTTTTTCGTCTCTGTCCTGTAGTACATGGCACTTGTACGTAGAGAGCGTATAGGACATTGAGGTCAGTCGACTCTTCCTCCCAGGAAGGAGGGGGGGGAGCGCATATGACATTCGGTCATCTCTCATACATCGGTGGTGTTATCCGATGGTTAGTCAAATCCTGACTGTTTTTTCTTACAGTTTCAGAAGTTTAAGTGCCTTAAACGCAGAAAAGCGTATAGGGATGAGCTGGTCTTTTGACCTCGCCTCCCTCCCGCCAGATTCACTTTCGAATTCTGGCAATATCAAAAGTATTAGGGAGGTAAGTATACTCTTGAAGTGAAATAAACGAAATCTAGGATTTCTTTTTTCACGAGAGAGTTGATACTTACCTCCCTAGATACGGACCCGGCCTCTCCACCCCACAGAGGCTCGGTCTTCAGGCTCTTAATAGTTGCATGTGTGTCAGCCAATAATCTAGTCAGAGGAAGTGCTAGTCTGCGCATGCGCGGTGGTGGGGCTGGCATCCGCCAGACTACGCTCTGACTCCCTGCCCAGTAGGGGCACCTAACTGTTTTAAATCTGAGTGTTTATTGAGTGAAAGCCAATATTTAGCAATATCAAAAGTATTAGGGAGGTAAGTATCAACTCTCTCGTGAAAAAAGAAATCCTAGATTTCGTTTATTCGGTGGCGTCATTGGTGCCCGTGGCCATGGCCATCATTTGAGCACTTCTGGTTACGGTTTTTAAATCAACTTATTTTTCAATAATGGCTCATCCAATCTCAATGAAACTTTACAGAAGTGATCTATACTATACAGGGATGTGATCTGCATAACAATAAATTTTAAACTATTTTTTTCACGGTTTTTGACTTTTTATGTTTGTTTTTATGTTATAATTTTTTATGGACCACTCATTTTCTACAATGGCTCGCCAGATATCAACAAAATTTTACAGAAGAGTTATATACTATCTGCATCATTACTAGTTTCATTTTTTTTAAATATTTCAAGAACAAATTATATGCAGTTTGCTAAGATTTTCCATGTTAGATCGGTTACTCTTGTTTGTGCCTTACCCAATATGTGTATTACGAACTATGCCAAGTTTGCTTTGGAAATCCACACTATCCAATGCGTTTACAGGTGAGACATTGTATGCCTAAGCATTCTTGTTTATATCTTGTCGATGTAGATATTTTCATAAAATAGAAATGTACATTACAGCTCATGAATTATAAATGTTTTCTTGCATGCTTGCATGTTTGTCTGTGTATCCACTGCCTGCATGTATTACTGTACTAATCTACAGTTTTATTACAAATCACAGCTGATCGATGATATAGTATGTGATTGTATTATACCTTACAGTACATAGACATGTAAAAATACTTTTTGATTGATGCAATTTTTTAAATTATTATATTTGTGATGCAGGCTATACTGAAATTAGAGTCACCATGCTATGAACTGGAAAAGATTAACCTAGAAGTAACCAATCCGTACTCTGAAGCAGGTGACTTCAGAGTCATACTTCTCGATCCTAACAGTCTGGACAAATCATCAGTGCTCTCATCAAACCATGTGGAGAAGAAAAAGAAGAAGAAAAGAAAAAAGGTAATGTTAATGTTGAAATGAAACCATATCAGAGAAGTCTTCCAATTTTACTTGTTCGGTAGTATATTGCAATCAGTAATGCAGTAGTTCACGTTGTAAATTGGCATCATTTACAATTTCTCCGTATCTCTTCAACTTGTGTAATGGATTGATTCAGTCTGTCGTTCAATGTCATTAGCAATAATGTCACATTTAGGCTGACATCATAATCAAAGTGAATAATGAAAGGTGTATCTAGTCTGTCAAGTGTACGAAATGTATGGCTACTATTTAATCAAGATTCTGTTTAGTTGCCTTGAAATTAGGATTCTGGCAATTCATGATTCAATGTAAATAAGTTGAGTCCAACACACGATAACCAAGCCAGTCATTTCAGCGGTAAAATTTCAATAGTAGTCTCTTGGTCTGCAAATGGGCATTTTTAGGGGAAATTTACATTTTCTTGAACAAATTTTAAGCCTAAAGGGTAAATAATGCATCTAGGGTCAAATTCTGTAAATAATGCATCTAGGGTCAAATTTTATCAGTAATGTTATATTTTACTGTATTATGACTATTCAGTCATCCCAACATCTGAGAAGCTTGCTTTTAAACATCAACTGGACATTGCCTATATAGCTTTCAGTCAATAGGGTTATGTTCATCATATATGATACTCAGGCTATACCATGCAGTATGAAATATCTACTTTTATAGGTTTCATATACCTGGGATAAAAGTTGCAGTCACTTTATACCACAATTCTCCCTGTTGTAACCCTTTAACCTTTGAAGTTATTCAAGAAAATTTCAATTTTCTCATAGAAAATATCCATTTGCAGATCAAGAGAAGACTATTTTCTGGAAATTTACCACTGGAATGACTGGCTCTGTTATCGAGCCAGTCATTCCAGTGGTAAATTTGCAAAAATGGTCTTCTCTTGGTTTGCAAATGCACATTTCGCAAGACTGCAGAAGCCATTCTTGGCTGATATGAGTGTTAAAGGGTTAAACATATTCTTGTCACATATTTATTATATGTAATGAAAATTTTTAAATAATTTTTTTCGACCAGATTCGTGCCAGAGTTGATCATGGTCAAGCCCGAGCAGACACACCTGAGACACTTACGTGTGATGATGTGGCCGATGAAGTCACATATATATCAACAATTTCTACCAACAAAACAAGTAATTATTTCTCATTTTTGTCTTGCCTGCGAAGCAGGAAATGAGACATAGGTATCACTTTTCCGACGACACGACGATGGCGGTATCAACGTTAAATTGTTGCGTTTAGCAAATCGTTTGCATTTATATTCAGAATTGCTTCATACTACCAGAGCTAACATGGACAGAGGGTTTCATATACCATAAGGGAGATGTGTCCTGATAACGAGTTCTACTTCGAATAATACTTACCTGATGTACTATTATGATAATGTCTATTATCTATTCTAGCTCAAAATAAACAATTAAAAACTCCGCACTCTCCTGGTCCTGCCCATACTGTGTCCGGGAATTACCATAGCCGCAGGTACCGAGTCAATTCCCAATCACAGTCAGATTCGTCTATTTTGCTGACTTTGAAAATCGCATGCTTTTCTGAGCTCTAAATTGTGCAATTTTAGCAGATTTAAGCGTGTTTAACGTTATCCATCGCTGGCTTCATGGAAGGAAAGGGAAAGTCATCACAGGGGCAGGTTGTATCAATCTAGAATTTATACATTCGTGCCGGAATGACTGATTAAAATTTCCTTAAATTGGCACATTACTTTAGAATGGTAGCCATTGTTGGAGTCGCTCCAGTACTCGTTAACTGTTTAATCTTATCCGGGTACTCGGTTAATTTCTCTTGCAACTCGGTTCCTTCCAAGATGGATGCGCCCTTAGCCAAGATGGCGGCGCCCATGATTAATGTTTTGTTTTGGCTTGGCGTGTCTATGCACTCTGTTTTATGCTGATCTTTAGCTCGCGCTTCATTGACGAGGGTGTTTGTAGCGATCAGTGTTTATTTCGTGGCTATTTTAACATTAGTTAATTACCAAGTCGTGTTTATAAAATTTTCACTTAAAAAAGTTTCAAATACTTCCTGCCTAAAGACTTGATTATCATTAATCTAAGAGAAAGTTAATGTTTCTAAGTAATTCTAAGTTACAATCAAGTTAATTGTGCATGTTGCTCGTCATTGTATGTCATGAGCAGCATTTTAATTCTTACTCTGTGTTCACAGAAAGCCAAGAACCAGGACATGCTGTGTCAGAAGTGTAATCGGTTCATGAAGAGCAAGTACTCGGGTCATCACTGTGTGGCTTGCGCGAAGTGCAAGGGGGGAAGTCCTTGTGATGTGTGTGCGAAGTCGTCGTCGGAGTTGATGGCGGAGTTCGATCGTGATCGACGTGCGCATTTGGAGAGGATCGCGAGGGATAAGGCAGCCAAGCTGGATCAGGCGTCAGTAAAAGGTCTTGAAGCGCGTCTGAACGAGCGTATGGACTCTCGGGTGTATGGGCAGCCCAGTTCAAGGTGATGTTTGAGTCCTTCCAGTCCATGGTCCCGGCGATGTAGGCTGGTGTACGGCAACCTATCGGTGGTCCGGCCAGTTCTGTGGAAGGACGAGCACTTGTAGATCTCCTGCTTATGGAAGATTCCGGCATGCCGGATCTTTCAGTAGGGGTAGAACAGAGTACGTCCCAAGGGTATCCTTCAGGCTTTCTACAGGTTTGCCAGCCGGGTGATGTTGTCGATGTTCCGTCGGGCATATTTCACCCAGACTTCGCTCAATCCGCGTTGTCTGGAGCCGTGTTTTTTGGTTCCCATCGGCATTCCTGTGGTGGTAGGTGCGGCTCCTCTCGGAGTTCCGTTGTCTGCCGGGGTAAAAGCAGCTGTAGTCCCGGCTCCTGTGCTGGAGTCGATGGACTGCAGTGAATCCGTGTCCGGCAATTCGATGGATACTGGTGCTGCAACTATGGAGTCACTTCATGTTGGAAGGAGTGAGGTCCATGGTTCTCAGCATGGGTTATCGGTGGCCTTTTCATCTAAGGGTGAGAAAGAAGATGAGAATGGTAGTCCATTGATGGACGAATCCTCATTCTGCACCAAAGCTGAATGGGTGAAGGTCCTTGGCTGGATGTCCAACCGTCTCGGGTTGGCATCGGATCAAGGGTCTCAGCGCGATCCGGCGATGGAGTGGATGTCAGAGCGAGCGGCTAGCGCTCTGTCAAGTGGCTCTTCGGGCATACCGACGCTCCCCTTGGACACGCAGACTTCTGATATGTTGGAAGTTGCGGCGTATCGTCTGGTTCATCCAGACTATTCATTGCCCAAGGCCCCAAAGGGGATAAGGAGTAGGGTCCGCTTTCCAGAGCAGGCCTATCATCAATATGCCCGGGTTCCACGGCTTTCCGTCTGGGAGAGAAGCATTGAATAGGCCATTGGCTGGTAAATCGAAGGGTCGTTCTCGTCCCTTAGTTTCCCAGGCTAATAAGGATCCTTTCAATGAGTTAATGCTCATTGAGGATGCGGCGAGGGCAGCTATGGCTGCACTCTCGCACGACTGTACCGTCCTGCAGGGAATGCTGACGTGCGTGGCGGAAGGTGGTGAAGTGCTAGAGGCTGCTCCCGGGGTTGTCCGAGACACCATGCCCTTGTCCCAAGATTGCCTGGCCAGGGTGATCACCAGATCATTGGCAGAGCGGAGGAGAATGGTTCTCGATTGTGTAGAACCAGGACCTGGGATGAGGGCTGCGTTATCTTCTGCGCCTTTCATTGGTCCAGGCTTGTTCGGCGGCTCAACACGATAAGCCTTATCCAAGGTCGCGTCAATGGTCGCAGAGCAGGAAGTAGTCGGCAAGTCATGGAAGTCGAAGAGGACTCAGCCACAGCAGTCCTATAAGCAGCATCGGCAAGAGCAACAGAGGCAGCGCCCGAGATCGCCCTTCCATCCGTCTGGCCGTGATGCCCATCGGGCATCTGGATCACAGGGACCTGGCCATTCATCCGTATACAAGTCCTCTAATAAGAGGCCATATGAGGAGGACAGGAAGGGTGGCGGTTCAGGTCGCAGTGGTTATCGTAAGGATAGCCGTGGCAGTGGTTCCGGACCGTCATATTCCAAGAAACCGTGGGGCGGCTGTGGAGGACGGTCCTGATGGGTTTCCGGCGGGATCCATTCCGGTGACGTCAGGAACGAAGGGAGTCGAGAATCTTCACCTAAGCGAATTAACATCTTATCGTACAATATCGACCGCCAGCTGTGTGCAGATTCCTACCGTCGGAGGCAGACTTCAGCTGTTCTCAAACCAGTGGGAACAGGTCGTGCAGGTCGTTTAGTCTGTCAGTGGTTAAGAAATGGCTACAAACCAGACTGACTCATCCGTCAATCATTAGTTCCGTTAACATCGACTCCAGTTTGGACTCCCGTTCCAAGGGAATCCGATCGTCTAGATGCCATTTGCTCAGAAATCAAAGATCTTCAGCAGAAGAACACGATTCATCTAGTCTGCAATCAGTCCTCCCTAGGCTTCTATTCGATGATGTTCCTCGTTCCGAAACGTACCGGAGGTTGGAGACCAATTCTCAATCTCATCGAATGAGATGTGTGCTGATATTGAGGTCAAAGGTCATTCAGACATTGCTATTTGACCTCTGCATTTTCAACTTTAAGTTGTTGCGTTTAGCAAATCATTTACATTTATGTTTCAAAATTGCTTCTTAAAGAAGCTTGATTGCGCTTGTTTGTCCTGACGCGAACTTGTGTGCCAGGTTCGCATCAAAGAACATATGAGGGACATTAAAAACAACAAAGACATGCCTGTAGCACAACATTTTAATCTCCCTAACCACGGACCCACAGATGTCAACCACAGAATCATCGAAGTGTTACGTCACGATCCTGAATGCACGGAAACCACAGCTTTCCGCAAGGACCGTGAAAAATTCTGGATCCGTCAACTACATTGTATGGACCCAATCGGCATCAATCACGCTGATTCGTAACCATGATCTACCTTTGGTAGTAAAACTTATGTTTCAAAATTGCTTCATGCTACCAGAACTAAATTTAGACACATGCTTCCCTATGCTATAAGGAAGATGTGTACTGATAGTGAGGTCACTAGGTCAAAAGTCAATGTCATTCTGACATTGCTATTTGACCTCTGCTTTTTCAATGTTAAGTTTTTGCGTTTAGCAAGTCATATACATATATATTTCAAAATTACCTCGTATTACCAGAACTAAATTTGGACACATGCTTCCCTATGTCATAAGGAAGATGTTTACTCTTAGTTCGGTTACTAGGTCAAAGGTCAAGATCATTCTAACATTGTTATTTGGCCTCTGCTCGGTAATACTATTGGAACTCAGATTGTATACATAGTTACCTATAATGTTAAGAAGCAGTTTGATAACACTGAGATCACAATGTCAAAAGTCAAGGACACTGTGAGTCCATCTTGGTGGCATCGATATACAGGCGCACATGTATGCCATCACAGGTACCTATTTACAGCTAGGTCGACTGGCACAATAGATAGATGATTTACTGGTGGTGAAGTGAACCTGCTTACCTAGGATTACAGGCTTCAGTTCCTAACGACTCACCCACAACACCTCTAAATTTGCCATTGTATTATACTGATGAGTAATCTGCTAAATCATGTGCTCTGTTCCCCCACCTACATCCATCCACCAGTATGTCCATCCAGGCTATTATTCCCACTTACATCCACTTGTCTGCCCATCCAGGGTATATATTTCCACACAATTTTTGTGTGCTACTGAATGACTCTTCATCAAATAGCCCAAATTATTGTGGCATTTAAAGATAAAGGTCATGGTGAACCAATTATGAATGTTGCATGCCAGGATGATGATTATCCCAGTTCTACTGGCAGAATCGTCATCAATGTTGACATGTGTGTTGCTATAGGAGCCCCAAAAAGCCTGTTGACAGCTTATTCAATTTTAGTATATGGTCAAGTTTGTAGTGACCTAATTATGGAAATTTGGTTTCAAGACTACAGGTAGCATCTACTTCATCGAAGAAGCCTATGGATTTTGGGGTGAACCCAAGTTATGAAAGTTAAACATCGGAATACTGATATGCATGGTTATTAATTAATAATGATCCCTGAATCTCATTCTGGTTTAGAAACAACTTGAATGAAGCAGCCAAGTTTGTCATGAACGCTTAATTGATGACTGACTAAGCATTGTTGCATGAATTGTATGGCTTTACTATTTAATAACCATGCTGTTGAATACGTTGAAGCTAAGTTGACTGGACGCAACAGCACCCAGTCAAATTAGCTTCAATATATTCAACAACTTACCTGACGTGTAGTTTTATGGAAATTGATAGTCATGGAGTTCAGGGATTATTTGATCCCAACACAGGCGAAGCATAGGTAGGTCTTAGCTAGAGATAAGCGTGGGATAGCTAAAACTATATTCATCCATTAGTTGATGTCTCTTTTGTTTGCAGATATTCCTAAGCCGAGCCCATTCTACTGCGCGGTTGAGATCGTGCATTTGGAGGCAAATGGAAATGCATCCATACCATTACATTTCCTGCCCTTCCAAATGGGAGAGTTTCAGTCTCAGGTTGTCCTGTCAAACTCAAAGATAGGAGAATTTGTGTATGAGCTTCAGGCCCATTCCGGACAGCCTCTACCAGTCATTCTGCCCTACAAACCATCACCGCATAGTGCCAGGATTAGCAGTGCTGCTGCTGCAGGTAATAATCATAGATCAGAGATACGAGCCATACCTGATCGATCCCGCCATCCATGAAATTCTATATCTGTTTTATTTCAAGTCAACTACATAGCTGTTGAATATTTTAAAATTTACTTTCACTAGAATTTGTTGCCTTAGACAGCTTCCAGTTAAAGTTGTTTCCAAATACTCTATATGATGAAGTATATATCAGATAAAAATATTTTCTTGATTGTTTGGAAACGACTTTAACTGGAAGCTGCCTATGGCCACAAATTCTAGTCAAAGTAAGTTAAAATATTCAACAGCTATGTAGTTGACTTGGTTCAGATGTCTTAAACCTGTAACCCTCGAATTTGTTCAAGAAAATTTCAGTTTTCTCATAGAAAATGGCTGATATGAGCGTTAAAGGGTTAATGTACTACTCATTTTCGGCGTCATTCATATTTCCTATTTGACCTATTGTAAGACACCGACAAGGCATGGGCGGAGCTTGGCTAGAGAAGTATGGGGGGGATCAGCTAATAGTTGCTTCATCCATTGCCTTAAGCCATTTATGCCAACAAACAACAAGATTGTTAAGTAGCTAAAACACCATTTAATAATAATTAACACACATTAATACATCATTTGGCATCAAGGGCTGACTCAGCCCATCCTAGAATCTGACTCTTAGACTTCGTCCCGATGTCACACGTTTCCGTGTGTGCCGCATGTAGATGCCACATCAGGGCGAAGAATAAATCTAGTCAAGAAAATAAAAAATATCCATGTGAAGATCATAAGATTCATTTTCAATATTTAGCACTGGAATGCCTGGCGTGGCTATAGAGCCTATTATCATAGGAATGTCGAGTTATCTAGGTCAAATATATCAAATTTGACCCTAAGGTTATTTTAAGGTCATGACCTAGAAAGTATGGCTATGCTATGAAAACAAATCTAGGGGTTATAAAGCTCAACAGTCTATGATGTTTGGATGAGCAGGTCAACCCACGTGTTAATTTGACCTCTATGACCTCAAAAGCCTGTCAATGATAAGTACCAAATTTGTTGATGATCGGATCAGAAGTTTCATGTTAACAAGAAATCTCCCAAATTGGTGTAAATTAAATGGCGCGAATATTTATTATCAATGGATCAAGAATTACAGGGATATTGCCGCTGTAGATTTTATGATATCAGGACACCAGATGTATATGACATAGAAAGGATTTCGAATCCATGTAAAGGATTCCGGATCTAATGAAAGAAGTTGAGATAGGAGTGATATGGTATGGATAGGGCTGCAACTCAAATTAGATTATTGGGATTGGATAATGGCAAACTATGGAGGTGGTCTCTCTGGATTGAACTTAACGCTCACATGTCTCTGCTTTTTGGCCAAACTTGATCAATAGTATCAATATACCAGTCATCAAGTTATGATCAAAATTCAGATATGTATGACTTAGTCAAAGTTGTACATTGCTCAGTCACCACCAGAGCTCCTCATTAACTGACTACAATAATATCGTTGATCTATCTAATGACGTTGAAGTCATAATGGGAAAGATTACGGCTGATTAGCCCAGATATGCATTGATTCAAATTCTAGCAATTAAGGTTAAACAGTTCCAATCTCTCTTTCAAAAGACAAGAGCTGCTTAAACTTCTTTACCAGAACCAGAAAATCAGCCTATCTGGGAATGATACTATTTGATGGTTATCTGCATGCGGTAGAGAAAATTCTGTAAATGAAACTATGAAAACAGAAAAAACTTTAATCATTCATTCATTACATAGAAAATGGAGTAGATGAATTGATATTGATATAGTATCAATAGAGTAGTGAACTAAAGCTATATTTATTATATTTTAAAATCGCCAGTGATGTGTTATAAGCATGGATATAAAAACTGAATAAATTAATACGTAAATAAGCTGAAGGAAAATTATTTTTGGAAATTTTATGATTGAAATTTTAATCCATCAGCCCTTAGTTTTCATTAAGGGTTAATTTATTAAAGAGGCAATCACCAAATAGCATAGCAAACTTATAATCAATTTGAATGCATATTTTAATTCAAGGATTATGCTTTACAAGTTCAATGGTATTTTATTAGTGACTGCTAGTTGGTAGGATAATAATAATGAATTTATTGAGTAATTCAAAAGACTGATGAACCACTCAACCAATCTAGAACTTATGTTATGAATTGGTTGCTTGATTACTTAGGCCTTGGAACTAGAAACTAACTAAGTGTACATGATGATTACTGAATGATTGTTGGTTATTTGAACTTGGACAAGTGATGTAATAACAACAAAATGAAACAAATATTCAATCAATTTAAATAGAAATATTTCAATAATAAGTATGAAAATTTACTTATAGAATATTTTGAAATTTGGTTACATAAGTAAAAATCTGGACAGTCTCTGCACCATGCGAGTTGGTTGGGTTGTATAGTAAATAATTTTGAGAAATCACAGTTAAAAGTTAGATACCATGAATATGCTGAATGCAGAAGTCTGGTCACAGAATGAAGGCGAACAGATGAAGATCCGATCTGTCATGGCGCCAGGAGTGAAAACACGTGAAGAAACGGATGACGAACCCGGAAGAATGTTCTGATATCCGAAATAGAAACGATACGGTCGAAGGCACTAAGATGATCCGAGATATTGAATTGAGAAGCTCGAAGACACTGAGATGATTCGTGTGATAACTTGGCTTAGTTACCGATACAGACAATCGAGGCTGAAAGCTGGCGGAGAATCGAAAAGATGACAGCAATCACTAATAAAGTCGGAACATTTCAGAAGGATGAAAGTGTCGTGAAGATGACGAGATTGATGACATCACAGGTAGAAAAGATAGAGTTCTACCTACCCAAACAAGGCACCAGGTTCCGCTTGCTTTGGGATTTGGTCTGAAGGTGATTAGATTGATGACATCACGGGTAGAGAATTTAGACTACTACCCACCAAAGCAAGGCACCAGGTTACGCTTGCTTTGGGATTTGGTCTGACTGTGATTAGATTGATGATGTCAAGGGTAGATAAAATCGATGATCACATTGAGACGAATCCAAAGACGAGATGACACAGGCACACTATTACTTAAGCATTTTTACATGGTGAGTTCGTGGACTCTTGAAAATAAGAGGCTCCTAGATGATGTGTGAGCCGCTTAGAGATATGTTTCGAACTGATGTGTGGGAGTTGGCGATTTTGCCACCAAAACACTGTCACGTGATTGATGAATGAGCACATGGTTTAATGTATAAATGCGCCGACGTTCATATAATGCCTAAAGATGGTGACAATCTTATCATATAAAAATTGGATGAAACTCATTGGAAAATAGAATCTCAAAAATAATAATTATACAAGAAAAGTTAATAATCATAAAATTAAATTGACCAATATAATAAAATCTAGAGGAACTATTTTCGAATCATAACGGCGCCAATCATGTGCAATGAATATGTCATGTTAATTTCAAGTAATATTGATGCCTGGTTAACTGTACAAACATCGACTTCAAAAACACTAGATCAATCAATAGTTCACCGAGTTACGTAGTGTGATGGACTTAGGCTGCTAGGACAGATCGTACAATTCTATACTCTGTGGTAATTAGTTACAAGAGCCTAAATAGTATATGAATTGGGAACTATCCGATCAGATGTTTATTTCATGATCATAGGTATGGAATACATGGACAGTGGAGCAGGAATAAATGATAATACTGGATTAACCCATCATATCCATGTTCCCTAAATTAATTAAATCATTAATAGTCTGACGTCACACATATACTGTGACATCACACATCATACTATCATTCCAGTGGTAAATTTTCAGATTCCCTTTTGTTTTCCTAATAGATAGTTCTCAATGCAGCTGCAGAAGCCATTATATCTACATATACACCTGTGCAAAAGTTAAGCACCAGCAAAAACAATAGAACGTAGAAACATGATGGTACAACTAGGCTGCCATACTTTTGGTCCCCGCGTTAGCTGACATAATTCCAAGTACGAAATGCACATGCATGCATGACTTCACGCCGCTTGATGTCCGTGCGTGGCGGGAAACAGCACACGTGTTCAGTTATGTAAAAGTCCAGTTTGAGGTGTAGAACATTACATACAGATTTAGGCGACAAGATTAGGAATTTTGTGTTCATGACCGTGGTTTATTTGTACAGAGAGAATTAGCTCTTGATTGTGAACCGCTATGGCAAGACGAAGGTTAAGTGATCGTGTGAAATGGCAAATCATAGGCATGCATACCACTGGTATGTCATGCAGAGAGATTGGCAGACAGCTGAACATTAACCATACTGTAATCAGTCGTTTGATTGCAAAACATGGGCAAACTAACGAGGTGAAGGACAGGCCTAGATCTGGAAGACCGAAGAAGACTACTGCCCGTGATGATCGAGCCCTAGTACGCCTTGTTAGGAGATCTCCATTCACCAACAGCAGAGTGCTCAGCCAGCAATGGGAAACGCGCAATAGAGTGTCAATGTCTACCGTCAAAAGGAGACTGTATGCTGCTGGCATGAAAGCTAGGAGACCTGTCAGACGTCCTCTCCTCACTGCACACCACAAAGAGGAGCGTCTGAGGTGGTGCAACGAAAGAAGACACTGGAACATGAGATCCTGGAGACGGGTACACTGGTCCGATGAAAGTCGGTTCCTGCTTCATGCCACAGATGGTCGAACTCGTGTATGGAGGTCCAGACGCACGGCGTATGACCAACGTAACATCATGGAAGAAGTTCCATTTGGTGGAGGTTCCGTTATGATATGGAGGTGCATCTCATTTGATTGTAAGCTGGATCTGTTGACTGTACCTGGAACACTAAATGGACAAAGATATCAAGATTCCATACTGGATAGAGTTGTGGTCCCTCATTTTGTAAATCATGCACCTGGAACCCACCCTATATTCATGGATGACAACGCCCGACCACATCGTGCTAGAGCTGTGCATGAATACCTCCGCCAGAATGCCATCGAAACCCTACCATGGCCAGCAAGGAGCCCTGACATGAACCCTATTGAGCATATATGGGACATTCTGGGAAACATGGTGAGAAGGAGGGATCCTCCTGTGCAGAACCTACAGGAATTAACAGACGCACTCCATCTTGAATGGCAACGAATACCACAATGGCGTATCAGTCAGTTGGTGACCAGCATGAGACGTCGTGTCCAGGCCGTCATCCAGGCACAAGGTGGATATACCCGGTATTATTAATGACAGTCTCAAACTCGTGCACAGATGTTAAACTTCGTTTTCAGACACCATTAATGACAATCTAGCCACGTGTGTCAACTGTAGGGCAATAGTTGTCAGTTGTGTCAACGTAACCATATTCAGGCCTTGTTTTCAAGTTCAAACAAAAACATACAGTGTTTCCCCACCATCATAATCAGCATTCCTCTAGTTGCATTATTACCTCTTGCACTAAGATGGATGGGTACATAAATGTTTATGCTATTGCTTTCTTCATAGCACATGAATATACCCTCGCATGTGCGTAAAAATAGGGTGGTGCTTAACTTTTGCACAGGTGATTTTCAAATTATTTTTACATGTAAAAATAAGTGTCAGTTACATTAAAGGGTGTATCCTTATAAATATATGTTTTGCTTAATTCCTTTTCACAGGTCATGGAGGAGGGGTTTATGGTGGAGATGATCGTGTGGTCTACTGGCGGTGTGAAGTGGATCAGACATTAAACGAGTCATTACTTGTGATGTGTACGAATCAAGCTCGAGACAAGGCATTGCTCACTGCAGCCACTCAGGTCAGAATATAGGCATTCATTTCTAGTTATGTCCCGCCCATTTCTATCTAAGCTCCGCCCACTTTAGCCATGTTCTGCAAATACCACCAGACGCTAGTGTTTCCTATAAACCCCTTTAGTTAGTCTTTAGTTGCAACTCACAGCTGGTATAAGTTGATAAGCTTGTCATGTTTGAATCAATTTCAATGTAACTATACAGGTAAGCTGTTGGAATATTTAGAAAATATTTTGAAACTAATTTGACCAGAGTTGTTGCTGTATATTACAGTAACAGCTCTCAGTGACATTAGTTTCAAAATACTCAAAGGAATATGTAGTAAATTGTAAATTCACCAAAGCCATACATTTCAGATTGTTACTGTCAGACCTTTGCCCCTGTTGTGTCAGACTTATGTTATTTGATTGCGCTATCGGCTAACAAATAATGTATTTTGATTATGACATCAGATATTTGAATGACAGATTATCTCCCTTCCATTCAACAAGCACAAGATGCTCTATAGCAATCATTTTGAATATGGGCAATGTTTTTAAACTTCCATTGTTGGAAACATTAAGCTTGATAAATGTTTTAATTGTGCCACCCACATAGGTTGTGGGTGACCTGTTTAGTGTGGTACCATTTAATGGTCAGGATTTGGTCAATACAGAAATTTTTGTGTAGCGATTGTCCATTTCCAAGACAAGGCTAGAGAGCCAGTCATTCCACTCATAAATTTTCAACAATATTTTTCTCTTGGCCTGAAAATTGGAATTTCTCCACACCACTGCCGAGACTGGTTTTGACTGACTTGATCATAAAAAGATGAATATAATAGAGATTTGTGTCTTTCGTTTTGTATTCCAGTTTATGAGTGGAGCTGAATTGCATAGACGGCGGCTGACAGGCACACTGTATACAGATACTGTACATAGACGTATGCTGGATAAGTTTACTGGAACTAGTACAGAGGGCATTGGTAAACTACAGCTACATAGAAAGGTAAATGTTGGAGCAGGTATTTTGCTGATTTCTTTCTGTGGTTGAGACCTGATGTACCGCGTGAAAGCCCCCCACCCCACCCCACCCCCACCCCCACCCCACCCCCACCCCCACCCCCAAAAAAACATAAACATGTTGGTTACTACAATGTTGACCACTATGCAGGAAATGTTCTGTTGAATATTTTGGACTTAATTTGTGAATGACTAAAAGAACTTGTCACTCCCCAAGCAAACTTCTGTTGAAAGAAATCAGTATACATCACAGTCTAGATGACACAGTATGAAGTTACGGGGGTAGAGTTCCAAAATCTGACATTGACTTACAGATTTGGCTACTCTATACGTGCCCCCCCCCCCTTCTTCATCAGGGTTAAATATGGTTCCTTGATTTACCTGTTGTGACAGGTAGGAACATACATCTGTCGCAAGCAAGCTATGAGACCTACTCTCAGCGACATTAAAATCGGCAACATCACTGATATAAATTTGTTGATTTCATATGAATTGTATTTTTTTTACAGAAATCATCTGTAGAAAGGAGCAGGAATACTGAGGTAACATTCACTGTGCAACTGGATTCAGATTTCTTTAGTTGTTCTGACAGCATGATTATTCCAAATGTGGATGGACTGTCTACAGATACAACTACAGGTTAGCTATAACTGGGGGAACCAATAGTTGTCCATTAGAAACAAGTGGTTTGTTGCAAGTCAGTTTTCATATGGGTTGCCATCTGTGGGGGCAAGTGATGAAAGCTTTGTGCCCATTTAATGGTCAAGCCTTCAAAAAATTACCCATGCAATGGTCATAAAGACTGTCGATATACAGGCCAGGAGAATGCTTTTTTTTTAAATTTACCACTGGAATACCTGGCTTGATTGCTCGAAGAATAGACTTCTTTTCACCTACGAGTGGACATTAAATTCAGTAAATATTTTGATTTTCGTGATTTATTCTAACAATTTAAGCATGTTATTCCACTCACAATTTGAAAAATATCATTTCTGGTGCTTTCTATATGTATTACTCATTGCATTGAGTAGCCAAGTTTTGCGATTTCTGTACCAATCCCAATGGTTGATACTCCTCACTATAAAGATATGCAACCAATTCACTGCTAATGTTTCTCTATGATAGTTGTATGCTGTTAAGATCACTACATCTGTTAGCAGTAGTTTTCCTACACGTTTATCTTAGTTAATGATTTATTTGATCACTTAGTTACCATCATGTAAAGGAATATGGCATACACTATAATGCATCTGCGCTGTTCTCATGACTTGCCACCACAAACTGGACAAAAAATAGAACAAAATAGTGTTATTAGCTATATCAGTTGGCACTTCGTCCTTGATTGGTTAAAACTAGTCAAAAACATACTACTACTGCAGAAGAGATTTCTTTCTGTCTTGGCGATTAAAGAATTAAAGTGAAAAAATATTTATTGTTCCGTTATTATATTATATTATGAGAATATAAACTATGAATGGATGCATCTGATCTGTGACTCAAGGATATATGATGTCATAATCAATTATGTCACATGTGGGTTGATGTCCCAATCATAATTGACACAGAATACTCCGTCATGAAGCTAGAATAGTCTGTCAATTGTACGAATTATATGTATTTACTAGTATTTAATAAACAGTCCTGAATATTTTGAAACTAATTTCACTGGGCGCTGTTGCTGCCATACATGGCGGCAACAGCACTCAGTCAAATTAACAGCTTACCTGTATAATTACCTTGAAAATGAGATTCTGAGAAATCATTCAAAGTATATAAATCGATTCTAACACATGCAAAGTATAGGTAGAGATTCCCTAGAAATGGGCGGAGCTTAACTAGAAATGGGTGGAGCTTAAGTACAAATGGGCGGGGCATGGCTAGAAATGGATCCCCCAATTATTCATAGCCGGTTTTATGTTTCTGTTTATTGTATTCTCTGTCAGATTTGGAGAGTATAAATAAGACTAAGAGTGCCATGATCAAGCTTCCTGTCCGTTTCCGTGCCTCTGAAGCGGGACATTACTGCTGTAGAATACTATTACAGTCACCAGATGACACTCGTGTTTTCCAGGTATTCCAAGATTTTTTTTTTCTCTGCTTGCGTTCTTTGAGATTTATTCATAGTTAATATGTTTAATGGCAAAGTTAACAAACTGGTCTACTAGCAAGTCACGCAGACAGCAACAACTTTGAGTCAGATTAATTTTAAAATATACAATTGAATATTTATTAAATTTTTTATTATTTTTTATACACCTGCGTAAGCGGGGTCGTCTTATGTGATGGCGCTCGCCATTCGTCCGTATGTGCATCCGTCCACGCGTGCATCCGTCTTTCTGTCTGATTTGTCCGGAGCAGATCTCGAAGCGTTTTGAACCTACACTCACAATTTTTTTTTGCAGCAGATGTGTTAGGGATAGATGAAGTGCAATGATTTTGTTTCGGCAAAATCTGACCATATTTGCCCAAGTTATCTCCCCTGAAAATACTGAAATTTGTCAAAATTTTCTTGTCTGGATCAGATTTCGAAGAGCTTGGAACCTACACTCACTATTTTTTTCAGCAGATGTGTTAGAGATAGACAAAGTGCAATGATTTCATTTCGACAAAATCCGGCCATATTTGCCCGAGTTATCTCCCCTGAAAAGCTAAAATTTCTAAATTTTGTTGTCCGAGCCATATCTCAGAGTTTTGAACCTACACTCACAATTTCTTTTTCAGCAGATGTGTTAGGGATAGACAAAGTGCAATGATTTCATTTCGGTAAAATCTGCCCATATTTGCCCGAACTATCTCCTGAAAAGCTAAAATTTGTTCAGCAGATGTTTTAGGGATAGACGAAGTGTCATTTACCAAGGAGAAATTGTTCACATTTAGCATTCCTCAAACAAGTATGCCTGCGGGCATCTGTTGAGTTTCACTAAAACTCTTGTTGTGTTTTGAGTTCAAACGGCTAAGCATAAATAATTAATTTTAACCCTTTAAATAAAAAGAACCTAATCCTTGTTTGCCAGAAACTCTATTATCTTGGTAAGCTCTAAGGTTCCAGTCTCTTCAAATAAATGTGATACTGTTCCAGGTGAGCGCTATGTGCCCTTGAGCGTATAGTTTAGCTGTCTGCCTGCTTCATTTCTGCAGACTACATTTTCCATAGGGTTTAACTTTGGAACTGCTGAATATTTTGAAAACAATTTGTTGACTTTTACTCCAATTGTTTTCTACAATATTTAGCAGGTTCAGAGTTATTGCCCATTGAGATTATTGTCTGGTGGCTTGCAGCAGTCAGTCAGGCAGTTAGTAAATATTTAGTTAGATTCCTAATGCCTGATATAATGTAGTGATGGTATCATTGGTCATCTGTCTGACTGCTGTAAGCAACCAGACAATAATTTCAATCGGCAATAACTGGACCTGCTGAATATTTTGAAAACAATTTGACTGAAAGTTGTTGGTGGCTTGACCACCAACAACTTTCAGTCAAATTGTTTTCAAAATATTCAGCATATCCATAGTCAAACTCCATGGCAAATGCAATCTGCAGAATTTCAGCAAACAGACAGCTAACGCTTTCATCGATGAATTCCCCACATCTCAATTTCAAGACAATAATTTAGGAAAACTGTTGAATATTTCAAAATTAATATGACTGGAAGCTGTTGCTGCGATAGGCAGCATCTGCTTTGAGTCATATTAACTTCAAATTATTCAGCAAAATATGCTATACATCGGAAAGAATTTAATTTTTTCAGGGATTCGTGGATGAAAGGATTATTAATCTATATGTTTGTGTATGTATGTACATGTTTAGGTGGAATGTAGTGTTCATCCAAAAGGAAGCAGTGCACAGCTGGAGTTTTCCACACCATTGCATCAACCTGTTGTTCAAAATATACCGTTGGTAAGTATATCTGCTATTGTTTTACAACTGTCTCTCTCTCTTATGTCAATAATGTGGAAGAGGTAGCAGAAATGAATCCATTCAAACACATTATCATTTTTAGCTCAGTTTTTCGAAATAAAACGAGCTTTTGTAATACCCTACGCATTGTCCAGCGGTGTCATCAGTGTTGCCCACAGCATCTGATTTTTGGGGGTCCCAAGGACCCCACACTCTCAGATTTGGGGGTCCCACTGTAAAATCTGGGGGTCCCATGGGGTCCTCATCTGAAATATGGGGGTCCCATGTTTTTTTCTTAAAATAAACACAACACATTGATCTAATTATAAAGCACTTTATTAAACATGTTGAAAGCACTAGTTATGACATTGTAAATACTGTTAATGTATATATAGAGAATATTAACTATGCATAGTTTATTAACCTTTAGCACTTAACACTTTTGGCCACCATTGTAGATCACCAAAATACCCATTTTTGAAAGTTTAACACTTGAATGACTGGCTCTAAACAGTGCCAGTCATTCCAGTGGTAAATTTTCAGAAATATCTGGGACGAGTTTGCTCAAGGACGACTTGACCTACTTCGGTATAATGCGGGCGTATTTTTTATAATGTAACTGGAATGATTAAATATAGTGGAATACATAGGCTAAGATCAGACAAAACAATAATTTATCAAAAATAATCTGTATAAATCAGATTAAACTGCGTAATTAGTGAAAATATATCAGCCGGATATGTCTAATTCATAGGGAGTAACTATGTAACGCGATTGCTGATTGGCTGAAGCATAGATAACGCATTAGCGTGTATCCAATAAGGACTCTTGTATCGGGGAGCTTTGAGCTATACACTGTTTGGAAAAAATCAATATTTTAATGTACGCCTACCTGTAGATCGACGATATCGTTGAACATCGCTGCTGGGATGAGCTTTTTACTCATCATATATACCGTCCTGATCTGGGCCCCATGGCTCTTCTTGTCCCGGCATACCTGACGATCGAACTCTTCATTTGATGCGGCCACTAATTTTTCTAATCGAATCTGTAGTACTGAAGCAGTCTCTGCCTCCTTGTGGTCTTGGGATGCAATATGTCGGTCTAACGCGGATTTCTGATAATTTGTACTACCGCTTACGAAATTATTAGTCTTCTTCGCACTGCTACAAAACGTACACTTCATTTTACCATCCAGAACCTCAAGCCATTTACTATACGCCGGTGTTTTTAACCAAACGTCACTGAATTTCCTAGACTTCACTTGCTTTACTTTAACCACATTTTCACAAATTTTCGCACTGGTGTCGCAAGACTCGCTACAAATTTTGCTACGCTTTGCCATACTTTCATCGTTATCATCACTATCAGCACATGTAGAATCTAGAGGTCGCTTAACGCCAAACTGAAACAAGCTTCGTTGCATTTTGACTAATTTAATGAAGTCAATATTTCTCTCGTATATATACACAGATAAATCAAGTCTAATACTCGACATGATTTGCTCAATTATTGTCTTAAATTCAAAGAGAATGACGAAGCGGACAGATTCTATTCAGATCAATTTAGTTGAGAAATTGGGAAAACCTAGCGATCGAGTATTGTTAAACATTATAAACACTAATCCATCAGTCAATCAATCAGCCGCTATTGCTAAATAAAAGACGGCTTATAGCGCGCATTGATACCGTTATTCAAACAGCAATACAAAGACACCGCCGCTAATCCGTCAAATGACCATTCAAATGTAAAAGATATCACAATATTTTCCATATATTCCTTCATCCATTTAGATATTTTGATAATTAAATAGAAAAAATATTTTGCCTGTAAGTTAGGCAAGTAGGCATGCGCAAATTAATTTCAAAATATTCAGCAGATTAGTGATAACAACTTTGTGGCTGTCCAATGTTCTGAGCTGTGAAAGGGTTAAGACGCCCAAACACGTTTGTATACGCTTGATCAGTTGTATTGGATTTCTCAAGCGTGAGTTCCTCTAGAGGGAGATTCCGCTGTTATCCAATCAAATACTGACACGTCATACTGACGATTAGCACAACTGACAGAAACATGGCGGGTATTTTTGCAATTTGTAGGCCAAACAAGGCGACTAACATCGGGCTTGTAAACTCATTATTTATCAAAATTAGAGCAAATGGAATACTAAGGATGATTTGGGGATTGTGTTTACAATTAAATGTGGTAGTTGAATCTGATTTATGGGCATTAACAACTTTGGCTTGTGCAAGAAAACATACAACAAATAATAGTCTTAAACAACACAGTAAGTTCGTTTTTATTGAACACACAATACATTAGGTATATTTTTTAAAGTAAAAACATGCACAAATAAATATACACACACGATAATATAATCGCTAATTAAGCACACGCAAAGTTACCAGTTTCCGTTACTCTTTTTCACTGCGTCCGTTGTGCGTCCTCAGGGACGCAGAGGGTTAATTTTTATGCGTCCCTCTGCCATTTTTATGCGTATATACGCGCAAAAGGACGCATAGGGGCAACTCTGGGTGTCATCCAATTTGCGTGTAGCACAACTTATCAGTTCATATCTCATGTTTGGTTATTCATACTGGGCCCAAATTTGGACACATGCTTCCTTATATTGACAGGACATCACACAATTACCTTAAGATCAGAAAGTCAAAGGGCAAGGTCAACCTAAGGTTAGACAAATGTTTCCACATAATTACAGGGCATCACACAAAGATCTTGGGGTTGAAAGGTCAAAGTGCAATGTCACTGCGACCTTGGTAAACACTTTGGGGTTATTTCAACATTAACATTTTCTCTTAAGCTCAACTTAGCAGTTAATATTTCATCTTTGGTTAATCACACTGCACCCAAATTGGACACATGACTCCATTTAATGAGAGGGAATCACATAAGGACCTTGGAGTCCAATGTCCATTTAAATGTGAAGAGAAGACTATTAAACAAATTTTAACATTGGAATAACTGGCTCAATAAACAAGACAGTAATTTCAGTGGTGTCTTTAAAAAGTCTTCTCTTGGCCAGCAAATGGACAATCAATAAGGAAATATTTGGATAATTTTCGTGACAAATCTTGACCATTACAAGGTTAAGTGCAGGTTAATTAAAGTAGCCATGCTGTAGGTGAGGTGTGATATCATTCTCTATCAGAATATTTTTACTCTGTACATCAGTTTTGATTGTCAAACGCTTAAGATATATGCACAGTTGGAATAAGTTAATGGACTACAGTACACTGTAGTAAATGCGCCATTATTCAGGATGAAATTGTTTAATGTAAATGGACTCTTGTTTGTAGACAAACTCCACTGCTGAGGATTGGACCCTGAAGGCTAGTGTTGAAGGAGTTGGATTCTGTGGCCCGCATGTACTTATGGTAAAGGCTTATCAGACAAGCCAATATCAATTGATGTTCAACCCACCATATCAAGCAGAATTGCAGGTTTGTATCATTTGTTCATTCATTTGTTCATTGTTCATTTGTGTGTTCATTCGTTCATTCATTCAGTCAGTCAGTCAGTCAGTCAGTCAGTCAGTCAGTCAGTCAGTCAGTCAGTCAGTCAGTCAGTCATCTGAATGGCAATTTTATTGCATTTTGATAAAGACCTGTCAAGCAATAAGCAATATATATATTTATGAGTCGGTTTAGTCAGTCAGTAGGATTGGCGAATTGGCAACTTCTTATTCTCAATGTAAAATGATATTATCAAATCTCCTCTAATCGAACTCGGCTTGAATACATGTTTGTGTATGCTGTTAGCAAACATTGTGATGAGTTTGACCTTACATGGTCAAGGTCACTGAGCTATGATGTTTATCGGCAATCCGGACAGCAGAAGGGACATTCAATTCTGTGGAATTCATGTTCATTTTTTATATGCCGATCGTAGATGGCATTATAATTATCTTATGCCAGTTATTGCCCGTACGTCCATGTGCATGTGTGAAGCGCCTCTACTTGTTTCCCATGCTCATGTTGTCTGCTGAATCAGCAGTTACACTTTTAATGAACCTTCCCAATTTTAGCTAGGCCCTTCCCATCTCTAGCTAAGCTCCACACACATCACACTCGTGTTGGGATCGATTGATCCCTGAACTCCCCGATTATAAATTTCCAGAAAAATATACAGGTAAGCTGTTGAATATTTTGAAACTAATTTGACTGGGCGCACAGCGTCCAGTCAAATTAGTTTCAAAATATTCAACCGCATGTTTATTAAATAGGAAAAACAGACAATTCGTACAATGAGTCGGACTAGTAAGCATTTATGACAGGCTAAATCGAGTCATTTATGATGTCATGATTATGATGTCATCCTACACATCACTTAGTTGGCTATGACGTCATGTGATAGATGGATAAACTCACAATGGTTCATTGAGGGATCCATTTGTAGCTATGACCTGGCTATTTCTAGCTAAGCTCCACTCATGCTTTGTGCATGTTGGAATCGATGTACATACATATATTTTCAAAAATAATCTCCTTTCCTATAAATGTATCTTTTCTATGAAAATATTGAACAAATTTGAGGCTTAAATGGTTAATAGCCTAAAGAATATAAAAGCTGTACAGGAAATATGTATATTACTGTTTGAATGTTATGTGGCTATATAGCGACTTCACTGTTTATTATTCAGGGAAAACTGAGTCTACTAAACAGTGACAATGGCACAGATCATGTCTACTATCTGCAAGGTACTGGTGAGAAACCACTGGCTCTGGATCAAATTAAGCTCAATTGCCAAGCTAAAGACAAGTAAGTCAATGTCATGCTCTCTCCCTATATACAATAGAGGGGTTGATTTCTAGTTATGCCCCACCCATTTCTAGCCAAGCTCCGCCCACTTTTTAAGCATGTTGGAGTTGAACCTTTGAAACCTGGATTCCCAGAATCTAAACTTCAAGATAAATTTTCAGATAAGATGTTGAATATTTTGAAACTAAGCTAAACATCTCCCAATCAGATTAGCTTCAGAATATTCAACGGAATGTTTATTTAATTGGAAATTCATGAAAGACATACAATTCGTACACCTTAGTGATAGATTCTTAGGTTTTCATGATGGAGCAATGTCATTTAGATTGTGAGGTCAGCCTAATATGTCACATATTTAACCCTTTAAAACCCTCGAATTTGTTCAAGAAAATTTAAATTTTCTCAGATAATGTCCATTTGTAGACCAAGAAAAGACTATTTTTGAAAATTTACCATTTCACTTCAAGAGTATACTTACCTCCCTAATACTTTTGATATTGCTAAATATTGGCTTTCACTCAATAAACACTCAGATTTAAAACAGTTAGGTGCCCCTACTGGGCAGGGAGTCAGAGCGTAGTCTGGCGGATGCCAGCCCCACCACCGCGCATGCGCAGACTAGCACTACCTCTTTGCTAGATTATTGGCAGAGAGAACACACATGCCTTTTTGTGCATAAGCTTTTTCTTACTCTTAAACTGTTTAAGTGGTGTTATTTTGGAGTGATAGTATCTGATTTGGATGGCAGGAAGGAACACTTCGCCACAGGAGGACTTAGGACCTTTAAATCAGGTGACTTCTAGTAAAATTAGCGAGTTTTCTTCCCGGTGTATTGTGTTTCCGGGACTCGCGTTTACCGTGATAAGCGCCTTGGTTAGTTGGTTTATGTCAACTCGGTGCTACCTAAGGCTAATTTCTCTTTCTGTTTATGTCCACAGGTCTGTATGACGCTAGGTGGTGACTTCACAGCAGCAGAGAGTTAGTTTTCTCTCCACCATGGTTCCATTTCCTACTAACACTGTTAGGTTATCTAACCAAATGAAAAATTATGTCCAGTGAGTTGGAGGCCTAGTATAAAGGTCTTCTCACTTTGCCCTCTTGATCCAATTCCTTCCCCATGAGGTGGAGAGAGTTAAGAGGCGTGCAGATGGTGGAGTTCTCCAGTTCGTCACGTTGGATGGTTTGTCTATACAAAGTGTCAGGTATCTAGTTATTGATAATGTGGTGATGTTAATTATAGTAAACAAACAAAGGGAGATAATTAACATTTTTGCCAGAAAAGAGTTATCTATATGTATCTGATGGTTGTGTAGTCGACTTATCCATTCAGCATACAATTCGTCCTTGCACTTGGATGTTTTGTTGGGATCGAATTTTTCCTGTCACGGGATTAATGACGTCATAATCAGCCTGGCTATGTATTTATCAGCAATCAAGTCGCTATGCTGGTTTCTGATGTATATTGATCTTTATGATCGTTTTCCTTCTCTTTGAGTTGGTTTGAGTCTCTAAGCTTAACTAGTTTGCTCATACTCCTTGTCCTTTGCCCTGTTTCAGGGACCGGGTTGCGCGTCCTGTGGACGTTTTCTACATGAAAAGTTCTGGCCTCATCTGTGCTTTCAATGTAGCCCTTGTGGTCCCTTGGTTAATTGTGACATATGTAAGCACTGGGGGGGCGAGTTAATGTCCGAATTCTTGTGCTGCTTACAGGCGACGGACAAGGTGGTAGAGGAGGAGAAGAAGAAGAAGCGGAAACGAGAGGTTGTAAGTAGGAAGGGTAAGGGGAAGGTCTCGTCCGCGGTGGATATGGAGGCCTTCCGGACCGAGATGTTGGGAGAGATGAAGAGGACAATAAAGGATTTGGTTCCAGGGTTGCTTCGTGGCATGCTTCCTGGACCAAATCCTTTACTGTCCTCATCATCGGCTTCGGAGCAGGTAATCCCCCGCCTCTGGATCGGTTTTCCTTAGACCGCTTCCGTTGTTCGACGATTCAGAGGTGGCCCCATTAGAGGGGGCGTTCCACGACCCTGGCAGCAGGCTTATTGCCGCGCCGAGAGGGGACCGTGGACGGTTGTCGCTGGAACCCGCGGGCTGCTTATCAGTCCAGGGGTATCCGCACGCCGCGGTGGCCAGCACCTCCTATGGCACCGTTCCTGGTCAGCCCGGGTTAGCTCTCTTTGCTGACCCGGGGTCTAATCTTTCTGACCAGGGTGATGAGGATTACCTGCTAGGGTCGCCGTCTGACGACGTGGACATGGATGAAGAAGTTTGTGCACCCCTCGCGGGGAATACAGGCGGCTTCTTCCACGGTTTTACTCACCCTGGAGTAAAGTCCGCGGCTCAGGTGGTGGCCCAGGGCGCTGCTGATGGCCAGCGGTACCGCATACCTCGGCTTGCCGAGGGTGTTGCTGGTGCTGGCCGGGCCCGTGGTGGGGCGGTATATACCCCGCGCTCTGCCACGGTGCCTGCTCCTGGTCAAACCAGTGATATTGTCATGCCGGTGCTATCAGGCCCGCATGTTTTCCCTGGCTTGCCAGGTGTATCAGCGTACCCGCCGTCAAGCTCTGCTGCTTGCGCTCAGGAGGAAGACGAAGGACCCCGTCTTGTAGAGCGCTCGCAGTTAGCCACGGAGGAGGATTGGTCTGACGCTTGCCAGTGGTTGGTGAGCATTAGGTCTGATCTGCCCGTGGAGCAGTCGCCTAGCCAGCGTGACCACAGGCCGTGGTTAGCTGGGAAACCGACTGCTAACGCTATGCCTTCTCTGCCGCTGGCGGAGCATGTCGTTGACATGTTCAAGGCGGCGGAGTCGTCCATTAATTCGAGTGGACGTCTCGCGAAGGCCCCTCGCGAGGTGGCCAGGCGTTGTCGCATCGTGCCCCTGGATTACCAGCGGTACGGTGTGGTACCCAAGCCCAGCGTGGATGACCGCGCAGCTTTGGGTGAGGATGCGCGGCCAGGCTCCCGTTCTGACACGGGGGTCTTGTGCTCGAACGCGTTGCGTTCGGCGAATACCGCGTTGCGTGATGCGGAGGAGAGTGGGAGGGCTTCGATTGCCGCTCTGTCCCACGTCTCCCAGCTGTTACAGGGGGTAGTAACGGCATCCGCATCGCGCCAGCCAAGCCCGGTCACGGTCCAGCGAGCCATCCAGGATGGTATTAACCTGGCGCTGGACTGTATGACTCGGGCGGTGACCAGGAGTGTCCGGGCAAGACGCACGTTTGCCCTGGACAATCTGTGCCCGTCTCAGGACCTGTACAATAGGCTACTCCGTACGCCTATGACGGGTCCTGGTCTTTTTGGAGGTGAGGGATGTCGCCACCTCCAGGAGACGGTCACCCTGGTGAATAACCAGAGGGCGCTGCGCGAGCAGTTTGAGGTGCTGCGTCGTGCTAACGTTCGCGCCGCGGCCCCTGCGTATCGTCCCCTGCAGGCTCGAGGTGGTGCTGGCCAAGTCAGAGGCCAGCCACCGTCGCAGCGTCGGCCTCGGCCGCGTGCGATTCGGCCAGCAGTGAGGGGGGCGCAGGTTCCTCAGGCGCCGTCAGCCAGGCAGCCGCCCGCACACCAAGGTGCGCGCGGGGCGGGGCGGGGCGCGCGAGGATCTGGGCGTGGTTATCGGTCCTGACAGGACGCTTACCGCGGTAAGAACCACTCCGGTGTGTATGGCGACGGAGACAGTGCCGCTCTTGCATGCCTTGTGTCCACCGCGGTCCCTAGGTGGACCGGTGGGAGGCCGGCTAGCCGACCACATGCAAGAGTGGGAACGGTTAACTCAGGACCGTTTAGTCTTGCGATGGCTTTCCGTCGGGTATCATCCAGAGTGGATGACAGGCCCGCTGTCGCGACTGTCTCTAGTGCCAGTCTGGACTCCCATTCCGAGAGATCCAGAGCAAAGGTTGTGTATCGAGGAGGAGATAAATTCCCTCGTACAAAAAGGAGCTATTCAGCCGGCACAAAGGTGTCCGGGCTTCTATTCAACCCTGTTCTTAGTAACAAAACGCACCGGAGGGTGGAGACCGATTCTCAACCTCAAGCCATTGAACAAGTTCATCGAGACGCCCAGTTTCAAGATGGAAACGGTGCGCTCGGTGTTGGCGGGGTTGGAGAGGGGGATGTGGACGGCGTCGATAGATTTGAAGGACGCTTATTTCCACATCCCATCCACGGGAGTTTCTGTCGCTTCCTGAGATTTGCATTCCAGGGCAGACAGTGGGAATTCAGGGTGTTGCCCTTCGGAATTTCCACGGCTCCTCGGGTTTTCACCCGTGTGGTTCTTGCGATCACAGCATACCTCCGCAGGAGAAGCATAGCAGTCCACACGTACATAGCCGACTGGCTGTTGAAAGCGCACACCCGGGAAAGTTTGTCGGCCAATCTGGAGATTGTTTTGAAAACTCTCACAGACTTAGGCTGGATGATCAATTTCCCAAAATCAGAGCTGACTCCATCCCAGAAGTTTGTTTACCTGGGGATGTTCTTCGATCTAGAGACAGGATATGTTTATCCTACTCAGGAGAGAGTTCAGAAACTCATCTCATTAATTCAATCAGTGTGCGACAGTCGTCATGTCCTGGCACGGGTTTACTTGAGAATGCTGGGGTTGATGGTTTCATTGGAACCAGTCATTCCTCAGGCCGCCTTACGCAGGCGGCCGATCCAGTTATTTCTCATGACACAATGGACCCAGAGTACAGGTTCGCTGGACTCGAATGTGTCAGTGTTGGCGCCTCTCATTCACCACCTGCAATGGTGGTTGAATACAGAGAATCTCTTGCCGGGGGTTTTGCTAACCCCTCCCCACCCTCAGGTGACTGTGTATACAGATGCATCGATGGAGGGCTGGGGAGCTTGCCTGGAAGAGTCCACGATATCAGGGCTTTGGAATCTGGAACAGTCAAAGGAACATATAAATCTACTGGAGCTAAGAGCAGTAGTCCTGGGCCTGGAACATTTCTTACAGAAAGTTCAGGGCAAGATTGTTCTTATTCGTTCAGACAACTCAACAGTTGTGACTTACATAAACCGCCAGGGCGGAACGAAGTCGCCCAGTCTCTGTATGATGACATGGAAACTGCTTTGTTGGTGTCTGGATCACCAGATTACCTTGAAAGCAGTTCATATTCCGGGAAGGTTAAACCTGCTAGCAGACTCATTGAGCCGAAGGATGAGTGTTTTACCCACGGAATGGCAACTAAATCAATGTGTGGCGGATCGTCTGTTCGACCATTGGGGGAAACCCAACATCGATTTGTTCGCAACGAAGAAGAATGCGAAGATGACGACGTACGTCTCTCCGATTCCGGATCCAAGCGCTTTCGCAACAGATGCGTTAGCTATCAGCTGGGGGAGAATGTATGCATACGCATTCCCTCCAGCAATCCTGATTCCAAAAATTCTTCAGAAAATCAGACAAGAGGAATGCCAAGTGCTTCTGATCGCCCCGGATTGGCCAAGCCGATCATGGTATACGGATCTGCTGGACCTTCTGGTCTGCAATCCGGTTCCTCTGCCTCTGATGGACGATATTATCTTCCAGGGCAAGGCCCTTCACAACAATCCGTCAATGTTCAGATTGACTGCGTGGATGTTGTCAAGGAATCTAGAATTAAGGAGGGCTTTTCTGAGCAAGCAGCCATGTTTATGGCCAAAGCCAGGAGGGGGTCAACCTCCAGAGCATATAATTATAAAATCAACAGATTTGCAGAATGGTGCTCAAAAAGATGTATTGATCCAATGGATTCATCTATTCAAGTAGTAGCTGATTTCCTCTGTCACCTCTATGATGCCTATAGCCTCAAGCCTAACTCTATTGCTGGTTATAAATCAGCATTAATGTCTGTTATTCCTTGCTTGGCTAAGAGGGGAAGTGATGAAGTAAATACATTAAATGTATTAATTAAAGGCATGGGCAATCTAAGGCCAAGGAATCCACCTGTGATTCCGTCTTGGAGTTTATCGCTAGTGCTTCAAGTACTAGGTGATAAGCCTTTTGAACCACTTAGTTCCATTTCTATGAAACTATTAACACTGAAGACTGTGTTTTTAATTGCTGCGGCCTCGGCTAGGCGTAGGAGTGAGATTCATGCCTTATCAGCCGAGGATGACCGTTTTGTGGTTTCAGGGGAAGGCCTTAAGCTGCTACCTAGGATTAATTTCTTGGCTAAAAATCAGTCGTTGAAATATCCAGGTCAACCTATTATTTTGCCTGCTTTAACTAGATATGATCCTAATTCTAAAGCATGGTGTCCCGTCCGGGCGCTGCGCCGGTACAAACAACGTACGGCGGAGTGGCGCACCGACCAGTCAGCGTTATGGTTGTCATATATTGAACCCCATGGCAGGGCTTCTAAGGACACCATTTCCAGGTGGATTGTGGAATGCATTCAGTTTTGCCATAAATCCGCCACCGGGAAGCAGGTTGACGTGGCCAAGGCTCACAGTGTCCGCGGCGTAGTGACATCCACGGCCCTATTTAATGGGGTCCCTGTGGATGATATTATGTCGGTGGCTCAGTGGCACTGTGAGTCAAGTTTTACAGACCATTATCTCCGTGACACCTCTAATCCTCTCGCCTTGTCGATTTTGAAAAAATAACTCGGTTTATATTTTTTGAGGAGGTTTTTCCTCATTACTTATATATTTCACAATTAATTTATGGAAACACCCACTTTTTTGGGCCTGCATCAGTCTTTACCAATGGGAAGATGATGTCAGCAGCCATTTTCAACAAGGTCAGTCTTGTTCATGTGTTGTCCGTTGTTGATTGTATTGTCACGATTACCCGTTATTAATATGGTGATGGTTTGTGTATTTGTGTGGTTCATTGTTGAGAGTTACGAAAATGGAGCTTTTTCGTCTCTGTCCTGTAGTACATGGCACTTGTACGTAGAGAGCGTATAGGACATTGAGGTCAGGCGACTCTTCCTCCCAGGAAGGAGGGGGGGGAGCGCATATGACATCGGTCATCTCTCATACATCGGTAGTGTTATCCGATGGTTAGTCAAATCCTGACTGTTTTTTCTTACAGTTTCAGAAGTTTAAGTGCCTTAAACGCAGAAAAGCGTATAGGGATGAGCTGGTCTTTTGACCTCGCCTCCCTCCCGCCAGATTCACTTTCGAATTCTGGCAATATCAAAAGTATTAGGGAGGTAAGTATACTCTTGAAGTGAAATAAACGAAATCTAGGATTTCTTTTTTCACGAGAGAGTTGATACTTACCTCCCTAGATACGGACCCGGCCTCTCCACCCCACAGAGGCTCGGTCTTCAGGCTCTTAATAGTTGCATGTGTGTCAGCCAATAATCTAGTCAGAGGAAGTGCTAGTCTGCGCATGCGCGGTGGTGGGGCTGGCATCCGCCAGACTACGCTCTGACTACCTGCCCAGTAGGGGCACCTAACTGTTTTAAATCTGAGTGTTTATTGAGTGAAAGCCAATATTTAGCAATATCAAAAGTATTAGGGAGGTAAGTATCAACTCTCTCGTGAAAAAAGAAATCCTAGATTTCGTTTATTCCAGTGGTAAACTTTCAAAAATAGTCTTTTTTTGGTCTGCAAATGGACATTTCTCAAGACCACTGCAGAAGGCATTTTTGGCTGATATGAGTGTTAAAGTGTTAATTATGACATCACATGCTTGAGTGACAGATCAGATCCATCAATTAAACCTGTTCAAGATCCTGGCGGCCACAAGCTG